>JAPYZL010140794.1:0-22644 GCA_030522825.1 Platygaster orseoliae
TTTTCTCATTATTATTATTATTATTATTATTATTATTATTATTATTATTATTATTATTATTATTATTATTATTAATATTATTATTATATTAATATTAATATATTAATAATAATATTAATATTATAATAATTATAATATAATATATATATATATATAATATAATATAATATAATATAATATATATAATATAATATATATATATATAATGTAATTATAATATTAATATTATATAATATTAATATTAATATTATTATTATTATTATTATTATTATCATTGGTTGAAATGGAAAATAAATTGTTTTTTCGTTTTCGTTAATGTCATAAATATTTAAAACTTTAGACACATTATATTAACAGTAACATTCAGGTAATCGACTTAAATTTTATTATTATCGTAAATAAATGTTAATAAGATAGTTTAATATTCAAAATAATATAAATTCAACTTTAAAATTCTACTAAATTAACTTGAGTTTATGATTTATTTCTATTCACCAAATTTGAATACCACTAGTGTCAAGTATTACATTTTATTCAAGGTTTTATTTCAAGTTATTCCTAGTGAGCCAATTTTCGAAAAAATATTTTTTTTCAATTCATGCATCTAGAAAATTCATCATTTTAAAATTCAGGAAATCGAATTAAACTGTATTATTATTGTAAATAAATTTTAATAACTAACAGAATATAACATTCAAAATAAAAAAAGGTCAATGTTGAAATTCAACTAAATTAACTTGTATTAATAATTTACTTCAATTCACTAAATTTGAATACCTTTAGTTTCAAGTACTTCATTTTATTCAAGGTTTTATTTCGAGTTATTCCAAGTGAGCCAATTTTCCAACAAAAATTTTTTTGTTGGAAAAGTTTTTTTGTTGCTCTTGTTAATTTCCCAATTTTTTCAGGGCTAATCAATGATGAGTATGTTTTTGGAAGAGACGATTCTTGTGATATTCAAGTCAAGTCATTACCCCCAAATATGGAACGATATTCGGCTCTTATTTCAAAACGTCATTTCAAAATCACGAGGGAAACGACAAATTCCAGCCAGTCGAAAATTGCATTTCACACCTTGGGTCCATATCAAATCAGAGTGAACAATGTGTTTATTCGGCAAAACCATCACATTGATTTGCTCAACAATATGGAAATTGGATTCCGATTGCAAAATTTTGTACTTCCAGGTAATTCTGATGGTAAATTTATTCCCCATTTTTTTCAAAATTATAAATAAATACAATTTTTTGAAAAATCATTGGTTAGAGGAACGAGTATTCTGACAAAACCATGTTTTTGAATTAGCTTACATTTATGTGGACGAGCATCATTGTATAATGAAAGAAAAAATCCCTCGAGTGGTAAGGGAGACATATGTGGTGTCGAAAATATTGGGAAAAGGAGCGTACGGAGAAGTGAGATTGTGCTTTTCAAAACGAAAAAGGACAAACTTCGCTATGAAAGTCGTGGAGAGAATAGGAATGAATAAAGGACAATCGAACCAAAATGAAAAAATTGAGAAAGAAGTGCAGATTTTGAAGTCGCTGAAACATGTAAACTATTTTTCTTGAGCGTCAATTCACGAGGAAATACGGAAATGATGATTACAAGCTTGCAAAACTGGCCATTTCCAAGTTATGAAATTCAAGGGCAGTGCGCATAATATTTAAACTCCCCCCTCCACCCCAAAAGTCTGTAAAACGCCTGCGCAGGTCACGTGACGAGGGCAAAAAAATAAAAAAAAAACAGCTTCAGCTGCTTTATCATCTTTTTTTGTCCTCGTTTTGTGACCTGTGCGGGCGTTTTACACATTGTCCAACACAATGTGAAATTTTTCAGTGCATGAGGTATAAAAAATGTGTGGCATATTACGTGCACGAGCCCTTGTGAAATTTATATGAAATCGAAAACTTGGATGGGATTGTGAAATTAAAGTTTTTGGATGTTATCAGCCGAGTCTGATCGGAATCGAGGACGTCATCGACTTGCCGAACGCGAGTTACATTGTCCTGGAGTACATGGGGGGAGGAGATCTGTTGGGCAGACTTCGAAAAAGAGGCCCCATGAAAGAATTGGCGGCCAAGGTTGTTTTTCAACAAATCGCAAAGGCAGTTGAGCACCTTCACAAGCAGAACATCGTCCACAGAGACTTAAAAGTAAACACCCTGCAATTTTTCTTCTTGAAAGGAAAAAAATTCGTTAAATAAGAATTGTACAACACCATAATATCCAAACCGTAATGACCAAAAATTTGTATGTCCATCTAATCTGAAGTCCAAATTTTCTTATTATTTCAGTCTAAATTAAATCTTTGAATAGTTTTTATTATGTTCGAAATCTCACAATTTTGAAGAAACTAAAAAACTGCCAACATTTTTTAGAAAAGTCAATAATTTTATAAGTAATTCGAAGAATTACAGAGATTATTCATAAGCTTTGTTTGTATATTGTGATTATTATCATATTTTTTAGAAAAGTGTATGGTTTTTTTTTTTAATTATTGAACAAATTATGAAAAATTATAATACGCAGTTTTTAATCAACTTTTTTCGATGGAAAAAAATTCGTTAATTAAGATTGGTAGGACACCATAATATCCAAACCATAATGACCAAAGATTTTTATGTCTATGTAATTTAATGTCCAAATTTTCATATTATTTTAGTCTTTATTAAATCTTTAAGTAGTTTTTTTTTATGTGAAAATTTTCACAATTTTGAAAAAATTGAAAATTGTGACAATTTTTTTAAAAAAGTCAGTAATTTTATAAGTAATTTGAAGAATTACCAAGATTGATTAAAAGTTTTGTATATTGTGATGATAATCATATTTTTTGGAGAAGTGTATGGTTTTTTTAACTTTATGAAAAAATTACGAAGAATTATAATCTGCCGTTTTCTAATCAACTTTTTTCGATTGTTATTGTTAAAATATAAAGAAAATGGAAAAGCATTAAGATAATTCTCCAGATTTTCGTATATTTTATGAAATTTGAATAATTTGTTGAATTTCAGATAATGTTAATAAATTTTTTATCATGTAAAACTTTTAAATTTCGAAAAATTATAGAAACCGTGTAATAAACTACATTTTTAAATAAAAAAAATGTTTCATCATACAGATACGGTCCAAAATTTTTGAAATTAAAAAAAATCTAGAATGAGAAAAAAATTTTTTAAATAATTTTAAAGTTAATAATAATAAAAAATAACAAAATAATAATAAAAATTTTTTAAATAATTAAAAAAAATTTTTCAAATAATCTAGAATAAAATATAACTTCGAGAAATGTTATTTGTTAAAAATTTTAATGGTTCGATAAAACTAGAAAGTAATAATAAATTTATTTTTACGTGGTATTTTTGAATATTTAATTTTCATATTATATTATAAAGTTTTTTGAAATCGAAAATTAATTCACCCACAAAGATATTGTAAATTGGAAAAATGTAATTAAAATTTGGAGTTTCAGAAAATTTTCTAGAACTAGAATATTTTGTAAGTTTCTTTCCTTGTATTCATTTTTTTTTACATTAATTAAAAAAATTTTTGTAGAGTTTTGCATTTTACTTTTTTTTTTTCAATTTCTTTCTTATACTATTGTAAATATATTATTTATAAACATATCTCAAACATATGTAAACAATATTTCCTAAAATTGGTAGAATTTGGTTTTATATTAATTCTTGGACATGATATAATTTATTGGACATTATGATTACGATTTTGATTATATAATTAATAAATAATTGATAATATATAAAAAACTATAATAATAATAATAATAATAATAATAATAATAATAATAATAATAATAATAATAATATAGTTAATATTATAAATTATATAATTATTGAATAATTGATTTTGTTGTTTCAGCCTGACAACATTTTATTGGCCAACGAGGAGGAGTACACTGTCGCCAAAATTACGGATTTTGGTTTGTCGAAAATGCTCAACGACCATAGCATCATGAAAACTTTCTGTGGCACGCTGGCTTACGTGGCGCCGGAAGTTTTGCACAAAAAAGGATATGCGCCATACACGAAACAAGTCGACGTTTGGAGTCTGGGGGTCGTCTTGTTTTGTATGCTTTCCGGACGTCTGCCCTTCAGCGAAAAACGCTCCATGCCCGTGAAAACACAAATTGAACTTAACATCTACGACTTTGAGGATCCTGTCTTTGCGAAAGTCACAGTCTCAGCAAAATTCCTCGTACGCATTGCATGTTATGAAATTATTTAAATGCACCAAAAGATACTCTTGATGATTGATATTATTATTGTGGCGAAATTCCTGAATTTTAGTCATTGAAGATTATGTGAATGATATTAATGTCGTGCACGAAACTTAAAATTATTTAAAAACTCTTGAATTAATTGAATTACAATAAATAATAATTAATAATAATAATAATAATAATAATAATAAATTTTGAATTTCAATAATAATTTCAATAATATTGAAAGACTCGAAATTCGTGTAATGATAAATTTCGAGGCATAGGAGTGGAAATTTTTGCAACTGCCAAATTCCAAAATTTGGTTATTCCTTGATTTCAAAAAACGAAAAATTAAATTAAAATTTTTTTTGCAGATTATGCAAATGCTGATGAGGAAGCCAGAAATACGCATCAGCCTTGACAATATTCTCGAATGTGCTTGGCTCCAGGATATGGAAATGGAGAAAATTGTCGAGAGTCTACTTCCAAATAACGTGGAAAACGTTGAAAACGATCGTGAAAAAAGCACTCCCAAAGAAAATCGTTTAAAAGATATCGCGGAAAAATCTGAAGACGAAGAATACGAATCTTGCTCTCAAGAGTTGAAAAAAGCTCGAATTTCGTAACATGTTATGCAAGTTAGTTTTTATGTGTCGAGTGAGATTTTTTTTTGTCTTTCAGAATATTTGAATGGCCTGTGTTAAATATATATTACACAGCAAGTGTAAATATACTGCTCGGAATTTTACGAAAATTGCGACGAATGTTTTGAATTGATAACCACCGACTTGAGTTACCTGATTTCTGATGTTTTACAACAAAGAAAAACTGCGTCAAGTCGATTATTCCGATTGAAAATCATGAAAGAGGAGATTGCATCCAATTATAAATAAACAACGAATTTATGCCAAAAGCGTTTTCATGCAGATTTTTTGTTGTAAGGCAGATGGAAAATAATTCCAAGTAGGAAAAAATGGTGGCGTATCAACTTTAGAATCTCAGCTTTTATAAACCTTACAGATACGTATTTTAGGATTTTTTCAAGTCCCGGCCTCGACAATTCTCATTTTTGGAAACTAAACAAAGTTTTATTGCGGATTGTAAGGACGTTTATTTGAAAATGCGTTTTCTTTTCGTTCAGCGTTGAATTTTGAATGTTTTTTAATATTTGCGAGATTTTTGTCATTTTCGTTATGCGAATTGTTTGTAAATTATTTTTTTCCGAATCGAATTCGACGGTAACGTTGTTTCGTTGAGGAATTAAATTTTTTTCATCGGGGTCGAAGGTCTATCTCAATTACGAAATATATTTACCAACTGTATCGCGATATCCCCAGAAAAAAAATGGACGAAAAATATCGACAACAGCGATAAAGTATATTTTCTCTTATTTCAAGTTGATCATTTTCAAAAATTAAAATAACGCTGATTCAATTCAAAGATTCATTTTCTCGATGATATTCATTTTTTTTAATTTTCAAAAAATTTGAAAAATTCAGTCCGGAAATTGCTACTCGTTGGTTGGTCTTTACTTATTGTTTTAATTCGTTTAATTCCCGAAAAGTGACGTTGTAAATTCGTTTTATAAATATAATATATGTACATTGTTTTCAAAAATTTTGATGTGTTTTTTTCCTCCTCCCCTCTCCCTCTCACGCAATGATGATGACGTTGACACTTATCATATGTTGCAAGTTGAAGAGAATCTCGGAATTGAGAGTCAGTTGGAAAATTTCGACAGATTAATAAAGTGTGTTAAAAGAAAAAGCATTTGGCTGATTAATAACGAAATTCGATAAATATTCATCCGCTAGGTTTCGAGCGATTTGTTTTTGGAATTTGAGTTTTAGTTCTTGTAAGGAGTGACTCTCGTGTGCAACACGTGTTTTCAGCCGCGTAGAGATACAAAAATAAAAAAAAAACGTAGGTTAGGTTTGCAAGTGAAGAATTATGTTTATTTGAATAATGAAAAGTAGTCAATAATAGTTTTGGTTTATCGTTATTGTTATGATAAATTTAATAAATAAATTAGTTGTGGGTTTTATTGAAGAAAATAAAGTCGGATGAAAGAAACGAAGAAGATATATGTATAATAAATTAATAACTTGTTGATTGCTGGATCTTTTTGTTTTGTAACTTTGACAGCTAATTTTTAAACATTTTGAAATATTGATATGCTTATTTTTCGAAAAATTTTTCATTAAATTTGTAAAAATGTTACAAATTGATGAGAATTTAAATTTTCTATTTTCGATGTTTCTGTTTACAACATTTTTAAAATGAAAAAATTATATTTTTGCTGGATACTTCAAAGTTGGCTTTATAACTTTGACACCTAGTTTTTCAACACTGAAATTTTTATTTTTTGAATAAGCTATAATTAAATTTAGAAAAATGTCTAAATTGACGAGTACTCAAGTTTTCTATTTTTCAATGTGAATATGGAATTGAGATAATGCTCATCTCATGAATAATTCAAAACTTGCCGAGACACTTAAATCTCTGAATTTTCCAAAAAATTGGAAGACAAGTTTGTTAAATAAATTTCTTACATTCTTTTAACGAACAAGTGTAACTAATTCATAACAAGTCCTTTTTCTTGTAATTCCAGAAATGTCTGGAAAAAAAGTGCTGGTAATGGGAAGTGGGGGAAGGGAGCACGCCATTTGCTGGGCCTTGGCAAAATCTGACAGAGTAAGTTTTATTTTTCATGTTAATCATTAGAATAAGTAAATAATTTTACATTTTTGTAATAACTAAAAGCCACAAAAATGTTGTGAATTGCTTTACAGGTTGAGAAAATGTACGTTGTTGCTGGGAATCATGGGATATCCACCGAAAACAAAGTTGAAATCGTTAACCTAGATGTGAATAACAGCAAAGTTGGTATCATTTGCATTCTTTAATGTTTGAATTTCCGAAAGAAATAATATTGACGACTAATGGGTATTTTTGGTTGTCCAGAGTGTCGCTGAATGGAGCAAGAAAGAGGGCATTAATTTGGTGGTCGTTGGGCCAGAAAACTTGCTCGCCAATGGTTTAGCGGATGAGTTAAAATTGCTGGCAATACCATGCTTCGGGCCAGAGAAGGCCCCAGCGAAAATCGAAACGGACAAAAATTGGTCCAAGTTGTTCATGGAGCGACACGGCATTCCCACGGCCAAATGGAAAAGTTTCACGGATGCCAATGAAGCCAAAGCCTTCGTCAAAGAGTATTATTATTCATCAGTTATTATTGCAATTAGTCATGGAAATTTCAAGATGCAGCTGTGCGCATAATACGTTACACAATTTTTAGTCATTTTTTATTCCTTCCCTCCTAGTGAACTAAACCACAGTACCCCACAACCTAGTAAACATTTATGACTTGATAATGTTATCATATGACATGATATTGCCAACACGTGCTTCGTCAGTAGCAGATCATACGATGTCATGGCTTGATGGGCAAACAAGAGATGATGTCATGGTGTGATAACGTATCATGGCATGATCGGAAATGATGTCGTGAATATTTCAATTTCTCCATAACATGCTCGAGTGCTTGATTGTTCAGGGCGCCTTTCAAAGCTCTCGTGGTGAAAGCATCTGGTTTAGCTGCTGGCAAGGGCGTGGTTGTTGCTTCCGACGTGGACGAGGCTTGCCAAGCCATTGACGACATGATGCTCAAGAGAAAATTCGGCTCCGCGGGAGAGACAATAGTCGTCGAGGAACTCTTGGAGGGAGAGGAAATTTCCATGCTCGCCTTTACCGACGGTACGTGAAGGATCGCACGATTTGTGATGGGCTCGATCTAAAATTCTCGATTGACGCACAGGGAAAAACGTGGTGGAGATGTTGCCGGCGCAAGATCACAAGAGAATCCTGGAGAATGACCTCGGGGCGAACACGGGTGGCATGGGCGCTTATTGCCCGTGTCCATTGTTGGGCGAGAAGGACGCCGAGTACGTGAAGAGGAGCGTGCTCGGAAAAGCGGTCGACGGGCTCGAGAAGGAAGGGATTCCCTTCGTCGGGGTTTTGTACGCTGGCTTGATGCTCACGCCCGACGGCCCGAAAGCTCTCGAGTTCAACTGCAGGTTCGGCGACCCCGAGACCCAAGTCGTACTG
Organism: Platygaster orseoliae; assembly: GCA_030522825.1. Taxonomy (NCBI): domain Eukaryota; kingdom Metazoa; phylum Arthropoda; class Insecta; order Hymenoptera; family Platygastridae; genus Platygaster; species Platygaster orseoliae. The sequence continues at coordinate 8,330 of JAPYZL010140794.1, forward strand.
CCCCTTCTCAAGTCCGATCTCTTCACCATTATGGAGGTCAGCAGACACAATTTTCTATATTAACCACAATGTTGTCCGGCATTGTGTTACCGACTTTTTCCTCCAACTACTCGTGTTGCCTAGGCTTGCTGCGAAGGCGAATTGAAGCCTGAACTCGTGGAATGGAATGAAAACGTTTACGCGGTTGGTGTGATGTTGGCGTCTCGCGGTTATCCGGAATCCTCTTCCAAGGGTCAAATCATAAGCCGAGTCGACGACGTCAAATCACAGACGAATCATTACGTTTTCCATAGTGGAACCGCTGTCTCCGAATCCGGTCAACTGTTGACCAATGGTGGGTCAATTTTCTTATTGCCATCCAGTAAACGGTTAGGAAAAGTTGACTATTGATATTTGCTAGTAAGGAGGAATATACATAAATATCAGTACAATAAATAGTGTGACATCGGTATTCAAAATTGAAGCAATTAAAATAGAAAGTGAATTGATGGTTGTTATAAGTTGGAGAAAATTATATAAATTTATCAGAGAATTGTAAGCTGAGAAATAATCGAATTCGAAAGTATTATCAGGAGTACGAAAGTTTCCAAACTTTTCACATTTTCCGGAATTTCGTCATTCTAAAAATCTTTAAAAGTTTCAAAATTTTCCATACTTGTTCATAATTCAAGTTTCAAAAGATTGAAAGCTTTGTAAGGATTTTGGAAAAGTCTTGTAATTTCCGAAATCCTCCGAGCTGTCAAAAATTCTTAACATTTTCGTTAAGAGTGTTCGGTTTTTTGGTTTTTTTTCGCAAATTCTATTTTCATTTCCACGAGAATTCGAAAATGATGATTCGAGAAAAAATATTGTAAAGCGAGCGCGAGCGTAACAATTGACTTGCGCGTGCGCGTTAGACGCGGTGCACGAGAATTTCCAATGAAAAGTGATTTCATATGGAAGTTATGTATTTGCTGTTATAAAAATTACTGGTTTATAAATTGTCAAAGTTTCTCGACACTTTCGTGTATGAAATTTCAAAATTGCATTAAACACATGACTGTTTATGTCTATGATATTTTCACTGATATTCGTCAGTAGGAAACCTCGAGCTACTGATAGTCTTCAGTGAGGATTTTTACTGATACATCCAATGTTTAGTATTAAATGACAAGCCTTGAAAGCGCATTTTTGCAGGAGGTCGAGTTCTCATCGCGGTTGCCCTGGATTCGACTTTGCCCTTGGCCGCTGCCAAGGCCACCAAAGCAGCTCGAGAGATCGACTTTGACGGCAAACAATTTCGCTCGGATATTGCTCAAAAAGGAATATCTAGGTCTGCGAATAAATAATTGTATTATTGGAAACTTTTCTACATCACCGAAATAAACTTTTCATCACTCTAACCTCAAGCCGGACATCTTGACGTGGCTTTGAGGCTATTGTGACGAAAAATCACGAAAAGGAACTTTTTTCTTCCATGCGTGCGTTGGAATGGCCGCTTTTTTACGATGAATCGCGTCAACGCAGCCCTCTTTCCGAGCGGTCGTAAAATCAGCGAGAGAATAATTCTTCCTTGTTCCCCGCTATCCGGGACAAAAGTCCGGACAGCATCTTTTGTCCCGGATAGCAGGGAACAAGGAAGAATTATTCTCTCGCTGATTTTACGACTGCTCGGAAAGAGGGCTGCGTTGGCGCGATTCATCGTAAAAAAGCGGCCATTCCAACGCGCGCATGGAAGAAAATATTGTATGTTACATGGTGAGGAACTCGCCGCCGCTCGTGCCCAAGTGCTCGCTCGTGGAATCGTTCCATTCCTCCCTTGTAGCGTAGATATCTATTTTTTAAATGTAGAGAATGTGATTGTTGTTTTTGTAATGTAGATCGATTTTAAGCGGCGGCAAAATGACGTATAAGAGTAGCGGCGTGAATATCGAAGCCGGGGATTCTTTGGTGGCGGCGATAAAGCCTCTCGTTGAGGAGACGAAGCGGCCTGGAGCCTTGGGAAATATCGGGGGTTTCGGAGGTTTATTCGAAACCAAAGCCGCTGGTTTCAAAGATCCCATTCTCGTGTCGGGAACCGACGGCGTTGGAACGAAATTGAAAGTAAAGCGCATTTTTTTTTTCGATTAAAAAATGCATAAACGCAAGATGGCGGGCTTAAAAAGTGGTCGTTGATTGGACTTAGATCGCTTTCGAGTGCAAAAAACACGAGACGGTCGGGATAGATTTAGTGGCCATGTGCGTGAATGACATCCTCGCCCACGGCGCCGAGCCATTGTTTTTCCTGGATTATTTCGCTTGTGGCAAATTGGACGTGTCCAGCGCCACTCGAGTCATCTCGGGAATCGTCGAGGGATGCAAACAAGCTGGCTGCGCTCTGGTGAGCATTCATTCATTCTACATTCAAGTTCTCATCAATAATGCATTAAGAATATTAAATGATTCAAGTAAAATGACATCGCGCGAGTATGAAAAAAACAAAATACCAAAATCATCAAACTCTTGTCCAAGACCTCGCTTTCCTTTTTTTCTCCTGCAATCTCCCTCCGTCACAATTCAAAATCCAACATGGCCGCCGCGGGAAATACGAAACTTTTCATTTTTCACATATGTGAATTTCACATTTACAACTGCTGCTTTGAGCTGTATTGTGCGATGTAAGAAATCAGGAAGAGTTTGCAATTCCATCATATGTATATTGAAAATTGGGGAACGATTCTCGAGGTGGGCGGAGAAACGGCGGAGATGCCGGAAATGTACAAAGGGGGCGAATACGATTTGGCGGGATTCGCGGTCGGAGCCGTTGAAAGGGAGAAGTTGTTGCCGAGGCCCAATGAGATGAAAGTGAACGACGTCGTCATCGGTTTGCCGTCGAGCGGCGTTCACTCCAACGGTTTCAGTTTGGTGCGAAAAGTCGTGGAGAAGATAGGGCGCACCTTCCGTGACGCGGCGCCCTTCTCCCAAAGCGGAAAAACTATCGGTACGTGTAATTGAGTTGCGAGCGACTTGGAGCGAAATCATTGAGACGATTGTCACGCAGGAGAGGAGCTGTTGGAGCCCACGAAAATTTACACGAAAAGCATGGGAAGAGTGTTGAGCGCGAATTTGATTAAGGGATTCGCGCACATAACTGGAGGTGGTCTAACGGAAAACATACCGCGAGTTTTGCCAAACCACATGCGAGTTTCGCTGGATGCTTCGCAATGGGACATTTTGCCAGTCTTCGGGTGGCTGTCGATAATGGGTAAGCGAGTTGGTTGAATCGATTTGCGAAAAGACTGGGACTCGGTGCTTTTGTTTGACAGGCGAAATAAACAAGCGGGAAATGCTGAAAACGTTCAACTGCGGCATCGGCGCCATTTTGATTTCTTCCCCCAACAATGCCAACCTCATCCTCGACATGCTCGGAGACCAACACGCAAAAGTCATCGGGACTGTGCAGCAACATTGCAAACGTGAGAAAGAACCAGCAGCAGGAATGATTTGTTCTGCATTATTAGAAACAACATTGTTGTCGTTTTTCTCAGAAAACGAATCGCGCGTGGAGGTGAACAATTTCGAGAGTTGCATGGAGCGGCAAATGCGAAAACACGTTCCGCAATTAGTGCGACATTTGTCGGAAGCGGGGAAAAAAGTCGGGGTCCTCATTTCCGGAAGCGGCACGAATCTGCAAGCTCTGATAGACGCCACGACGAACGCGACGCGAAATATCGGGGCTCGAATCGTACTCGTCATTTCCAACAAGCCCAACGCCCAAGGTTTGATACGCGCCCAACGAGCTGGGATCCCCACAAAAGTGCGTCTTTCTCTCTTCACAATTCAAGCTTGAAATCGTGAGAGTTTCTCGAGTCACTTTTTTCTTCCTATAGGTCATCAAGCACACGGATTTTCCAAGTCGAGAAGCTTTCGACTCGGAAATGGACCAAGAGCTGAAAAAGGCGCGAGTGGAAATCGTGTGCCTTGCAGGTAAACATTGAAATGATTTTTCAGTGTAAACAATACAAGCATTATGAGGCAAAATCGTTCATTTCAGGGTTCATGCGAATCTTGTCGGAATCTTTCGTACAAGAATGGAAGGGAGCTTTGTTGAACGTTCACCCGTCCTTGTTGCCTTCATTCAAAGGGGCCAACGCGCATCGCGACGTTTTGCAGGCCGGCGTGCGAGTCTCGGGATGTACCGTTCATTTCGTCCAAGTGAGTAGTCGAACAACAATGTTTCATAGCCGCGAGTTTTCAATTTCTCAAATCTAGACGGTAATGAAAATGCAAGTGATAGATAGCAGCAGCTATTAAAATTGCGTGACGATTGTTTGTCATCAGCCGGAAATAGACTCTGGGGCGATAATCGAACAAGGCGTGGTAAGTGTGCTTCCAAACGACACGATCGAAACTTTGCAAGAACGAGTGAAAAGTGTAGAACACGAGATTTACCCTCTGGCGCTTCAACACCTCGCGACTGGTCGTATTTCTTTAAATTCTCACGACAACACTGTCGAATGGAAGTGGTAAACGCACCAGCAAACAACATTTGATATATTTTTAAAAAACTTTTATTCATTTAAATGTATAATTGTTATTTATGTACAGTCAGTAAACGCCGCGTTAAAATTCAATAGTAGAGCGTGTAATATCAGCAAGTCGTCGGGCTGCGCGCCCTATCATCGTGTCGATTCATGGAATAATTAATACAAGAAAATAAAGATAATAATAAGAATAATAAGAGGAGGAGGAATAGTATAATAATAATAATAATAATAATAATAATAATAAGTGTGCGCGGCGGCGCCCGATGAGAAATAAACAACGATTCTCGCGATGTAAAGGAGGAGAGTGGATTTTCTGTAGCTTACACTCGACAATAAGATATAATAGCATTTTTTATTAAAATTAACATCACTAAACTTAGGCTGAGATCTATTCACTTGATTATTTCTTTCCATCTCTTCGAATCGTCAAAGAAAAATTGTCCATCGCGTACATAATAGAGCTCGTCGCTTTCAAAAGTTGTTGAAAAGAGCAGCAAGCCTTGATATTATAAATACCAATAATCCAAGAATTGTTATATTTTTGCTGCTGCTGCTGCTGCCCCTTATTTTAATTATCAACTCAACTTTCGAAACACGAACGGCTCCGTATTACTCTCATTTTATTTCCCTTGCTGTATACACGTTTCGCCGGTAAAACTTGTCTTACTATTCACAAAGTATCGTACAATTACAATTATACAAATTGAGTTAACACGCGCGTTAGAAATGTAGCCTACATCCATTCAACACTTGCAGGCAAACGAAAAGTTGGCGTGCACGTCTTGTCCATTTACGCCTCCTTTTTTTTATTACTCTACATTGAATTTTTCACATTACCTTAAGAAATTTGTACACTTTCCTTTTCTTTCTTTCTTTCTTTCTTTCTCCCTATGGTTTTTTTGATCATTAAGTATAGGAAGCACTCGTCGCTGCGATAATAAACTTACAAGATATAATTCAACTCGAGTGTCCGACTGTACATATTAATAAATATAAAATTCGGCAGAGGGAGATTTAGTAGAAGGTTGTCTGTCTGTCTGTCTGTCTGTCTGTCGTCGCGGAGATGTTACAAGAGCTGCATTATCTTATAATTATATATTCTACATTCCTCTCATGTCTTGAGCATCATCAATATAATAATAACCCTAATTATTACAACACGATTCTATGACCGAAAATCACGTCATCTCACAGAATCCAAAATTTGCTCAAAAACAAACGAAAGAAAAAGAAGCAGCGGCAAGTCTTCTACTCTCGCGTACGCATCGGTAATTAATAATGTCATTTGGGGCTTTATTGAAAATTTGAAAATGTCAACGGGAATAATTATTCAAGTAGCGCAGGGCCCGCGGCAAAGGCACTTCTTTTTTAGCTTACAAGCTGTATCCAAAAGCGGCAAACTGGTGATTAAACTTTAATACGCGAAATACTTTATTTCAATATATGAATCTGGAAAACTTTTTGAAAAGTTGATGAATCCCAAGAATTTTGAATGAAAAATGTATTGTAAAAAATAATAATGTGCATGAAAATCCGAAAAATTTATTGAAAAAACTTTCAATTTGTATTATATACTACGAAATTATTAAAATTTTCAAGTTGATAAATCCTAAGAATTTTTCGTAATTGTCGACAATTGGAGAAATTTTTCAAGAAAAATACATTCCAGAGAATCATAATAATGTGCAAGAAAATGTGCTTCATTTTTGAAAAAATACACTAATTATTAAAATTTTGATAAATTAATAAATAAATCCCAGGAATTTTCGTAATTGTCGATAGAGAAATTTAGGAAGAAAAATGTATTGTTGAGAATGATGATAATGTGCATGAAAATCCGGAAAATTTTGAAAAAGTTAATAAATTCTAAAAATTTTGAATGAAAAATGTATACGATTTCAAAAAATATGATAACGACGTTTTTTTGTTGTAAACAACCGAAATACTTGCCAAGAATTTAAAAATAACGAATAATCTTAATTTTTCATGAAATTTGGAAATTTCCATTTATCAAGTATAGAAACTGCGTAATGTGATAATGAAAGAATGCTGATTGTATGGAAGAAATTGCCAATAATATTTGTAAATTGTGAATAATTAACGTCTTTTGCCGCGGCCCCTGCTGCCGTTGAAATAATACGAAAATGTGCAGTGAAAACCGAGGATATTATGTAACTGATAGGTTAATTTTGAAAATGTAAAAAAAAAAAGAATTGGAAAATTTGTGAATCGTGAAATTATCAAAAACCCAAAATTTCATCTACTTAGGAATTTGTCCCGTGCTGTTGTCTTGGATTCTCGATGATAATCACGCGCGTATTTGTATGAACATTATTAAACAAAGTCTCAATATTGTCAGCTCCTCGATGATACGAAAATTCATTGATGTATAGGAAAAGAGAATAAAAATTGTAAACAAGTGTGATTCATCAACCTTCTTCATCTCTCTGTTTCTCTCTCCTCTACCATCCACGCATGTATACAATAAAAAACAACTAATGATAATCATAATTATATTCATAATAATAGTAAAAAATATTGAAAAAAAAAAAAAACAAACAAACAAACAAACAAAAGTTGATTCGTCGCATATAAGCATTTCGAAAAAACTCATAATCGTCGTTTGATCGACTTGTAAAAACAAAAAATCTGCATGAAAGGATATTATTACACGCACGCTCCCAAAATTGAGAGCACCCAGTAATTCTTCATTCTCTCTTAACAACGCGCGCAACAACATACCAATCATCACCTTTCATAATAATAATAATTAAAATAATAATGATTATTATTCTTGGCTGCCTCGAATCATCATTATCTCAATTAGAGCACTTGGGAAGAAGATATGACAGAGGCAAGTAATAATGCAGTACAATTTTTGTAACATATTCATTACCTCCCGCACTTGCTCTGTCTCACACTCCTATACTCTTGATTCTTGCTCTCTCTCACTCTCTTTTTCTCGCAGCAGCCAAAAATGCAACGATCCCCAATAGGTATCTCAGTGTACCACGCTTATTATTATACACACTACTACATACTCGAGGTGAAATTATTTTTCAACACAATCAAAAAGGTATCTCAGTGTACCAAACTATACGTCATCCAAGTGAAATTTCTCAACCCAATTTTTTCATTCGTCCAATCCCGAAAATAACAAAAAACGTTTATTGCAGTATGCCCGATTCGTTAATGTCATTTGCATGACATCAAATTCATTTTTTTTTTAATTCGCCTAACGAATTGACAATAAAAATCGCAAAATATTCGTCTGAATTATGGGGACCCAATTCCGCTAATTCCCTTTTTTCTGCGCACATTTTCATCGATCCTTTTCTTACTCAATTATGTACAAAAAAAAAAAAAAAAGAAAGAAAATAATCATCATTTCCGTAATATACCCATTAGCGCGAAATTTAAAAAGCAAATTATTTACATGCAAAAAAAAAGAGGGAAAAAGTCTCAAGGTTTTTTGCTTCAATCATTTATATACAACACAAAATTTTGATTTTTTTTGGCTTGCATAGACATGAAAAAGACAAAAATTGGGAATAGAAAGTCCAAAGAAATCCGAGGGTTTCGACCCAGTTCTGCTTATTTCTTCTAGTGCAAAATTTAAAAAATTTTTTTTATCTTAAGCTAAAAAAAAACAAAAAATTTCAAGTCTACAAATTTTCATTTGAATTTTTTTTTATGTACAACACAGTGCAATCAAAAATCCAAAAAGTATTGGAGAAACTCGACAATGTATTATTAACTTCCTCTATTGAAAAATTTTCAATTATTTTTTTTGTACAACACATACAATTTAATTTTTTTTTGGCTTTGCATAGATATGAAAAAAAAAAAAAAAAAAAAAACAAAATTTGGGTTGTCCAGTCCAAAGAAATTGAAATGTTTTTTCCCTATTATTCTTATTTTTTTTTATTCAAAATTTTTTTTTTTTTTTCATATTGGAAAATTTGTCCTCTGGATTATTTTTTATATACAACATAGCACAATCGAATCTTTTTTGGTTTTGCATAGACATGGGGAAAAAAAAACAAAACAAAAATGGTGCATAGAAAATCCAAAAGTATTGAAGAAATTCGACCACATATTATTAATTTCCTCTATTGCAAAATTTTGAATTTTTTTTCTCGCATTGGAATTTTTTATGTACAATTTGAATTTAAATTAAAGAAGGAAAAATTGAGAATAGAAAGTTGAAAAAGATGAGAGAATTTCGAGCCAATTCTGCTTATTTTCTTAAATGCAAAATTTTCACCTTAACATTAATTTGAGCGCAGAAAAAAAAGGGAAAAAAAGCGGCGAGGTTGTCACAGTTGGTTTTTGAAAATTTCAGCAATTTTCGCGTCAAAAAACATTGATATGTAGAACAATAGAATAAGCGAAATAATCATCTGTGAATCTGAAAAAATTGACAACTTACTTTACTTGTCTCGTTTTAAAAAAATTTTCAACCCAAGTATTATTTCTTCACTGACAGAATGTGATAAAAGTAATAATCAAACAACAAGCGTAAATTTGAAAAAGTTGACGGAATGGATTATTGTACAATGCATCCGAATAAAGTATATGAGGAGAAATTTTTCAATTTACATCCCTTGAGAAATTGGCGAGCAAGGAAAGTGAACCTAAAAGTAATTTGAATATTCGTCGAGAGGATTTTAAATAAAAAATTATTGATATAATATGATATGAAATATTATTGAAGAAAGAGTTTTCGTGAAGGGTTTTTAATTGTTTTTTTTTACTTCTCTTTTGCGTTTGCTACGACACCTGACACTCACGAAAGTAACTTTTATACTGTTGAAATTTTCAATCGATCAAGAAAATTACCGCGAAAGATATTTTTTTTGTTTTTATTTTTATATTGTTATTATTTTGAGATGATCGACTTTGAATATTGAACGAGAGAATTCAAAAGATTATAACTGGAGAAACTTGAAATGAGGAGTTATTCGAAAATTAATGATTCAATTTACATTTAATTATTCGAGAAATCAACTTTGTTTTATTTTGAGTTAATCGACTTAAAATATTGAGCAACAAGATTTTAAAGATTTTAACTCAAGAAACTTTAAACAAAGAACTATTCAAAAATGTATGATTTAATGTACATTACTTGAAGAATTTATTTTGTTGTTTGGCGTTTGCTACAAGACTTGATTTGCTTCTACATTACTCTAATTCTTATGCGTTTATTCTTAAAGTGTCTATTTTCATTTAACCAAGCTGCTGCAAGTAGACAACACAAAGACTTGATTATTTTCTTTTTTTTTCTTTGAAAATATATACGATTTTACACGGCATAACAAAGGTAATGAAAAATCAGCTTATGGTGATTATTTCGAAAAAGCTGATATGAACGAATGTTATCAAGAGCTCAGTATTCAAGGTTACTGAAGGGCAACCTTGAATACTAGATATAATATACTGGTATTGGTATATTCAAGAGAGTGAGATTGGATTGATTCCTCTTGTGGCATGAAAATTCGACACATTGATAGGAAAATTAACCTAACAACAACAACAACAACAAGAGAAACATGCCCGGAATTTGCTGTTTTTTCTTAGCCTTGCCCTATTTACCTAACATTGTATCATCGAACGTTCATCAGCTTCATCGTCATCAAGCAATTCTGACTTGTCTTTTATTCCCCTATAGTACATATTTAGTTCTTCCCTGGCGTAGGCACACATTTGCCGCCTGCAATCAAATGATGGGGCAAAAGCAGCAAAGGGGGAGAAGAGAGAGTGGACATGTTGGAGTGCTGCAACAGGAAGAGGGAGGAAGGGGGAGGAGGAGGAGGAGGAGGAGGAGGAGAAGATAGGGACCAAAAGGGATGGGAAAAGCAAGTGGAGTGGAAAATGGGAAGGAAAGTGGACATGCAAATAAAAATAAAAAAAGTAAGCGCAAATAAAAGAAAAAAAAAGCAAGCGATAATGAAGAGCGAGGAGAGGAAAGGAGAGTACACCCCAAGATATCCTCCCCCCCTCCGAACCTTCAACGCCTTCTTCCCGGGTTCTTGCTTCCTGCTTTTCCCCCGTCATTCAATGCCTCTTATCATTTCTCTCTTTTGTCTCAGTAACTTTTGCGAAAACTTGAATTTATGTATTTTTGTACTTTTTTTTTTCATTTCTTCATATTTATTTTCTTTACTTTTTGGTATTTATTTTTTGTATTTATATTTTTAATTTTTTTTTTGCATTTTTTGGTATTTTTTTTAATTGTATTTGGTATTTTCTATATTGTTGAATTTTTAAAACAAATATAACATTTTGTTTCTTGCACTCTCAACAGTGGATTCATTGGGGTAACTTTGGTTACCAAAATATCAATTTGATAAATATATAATAAATTGATAAAAAATAATGTTCAAGTTGATGATTGTTTTAAATTTTTCGATAAATGTCAACAAGATTCAATTAATACTAGTTATATTTTTAGGCGTGAATCGAATTTCGAAAAATTGAATTCGAAGCAAATCAAGTTGCAGCAAAACTTGGCCTGCAAGTTAAATGGTTCAAACCAAAGAAATTATTTTTGTTAGGAAAAAAAAGCGAAAATTTCAATAATAGAAAAACAAGTGATTGAATGTGACAAGGTTCAACGATCAACTATATTGCTAGGTGTGATTAAAATTTGGAAAATTTGGAAATAAAGTGAGCCAAGTTGTAGCGAATAGCGCCTGAAACTCTGAAAATTGTATTATTATGTAGTAATAATTATAAAAACAGACGGAGCGAAAATTGTAAATGATTCAATGAAAACTATTGCTAGGTGCGATGAAAGTTTGGAAAAGTTTCAAGTAAAGTGAGCCAGTTTGTTGTAGCAGCAAATATGAAACTGAAACTCTGAATCTCTACGGGTGAACTATATTAATTATTATGCAATAATAATGATGAGAAAAAAAGGGGAAAAACAATAATGAAAGAAAAATGTTGAAAAAACGGGGGGAGCGAAAATTTCAATGTTACAAAAACGACTCGTCCAGTTCTCAAGGTTTGCAAGTAAACGAAAAAATTAATCATCACACACCTTGGGGTGATGATTATGGGTCTCGAATTTCTTCGGGTTCGAGTATAATAATAAATCTCGCATCGAATTAAAAACTTGGGTTTGAAAAAATTCTCAAATTAGGAATACGTGAAAGGGGCACAACAACGCGTTTGTTTTTCGCAGTGCCATAAACATGAACAGTGTTGTATAAACGACGGTTGATTACAGTGTTATTAATTGACGTGTTTGCTCATCTATTATGTGGAGAGGAGCTTTTGGCCAAGTCGCCAACATTTATTCTCCAGTGGCGAGTAGTCGCATTAGAAAGAGTCCTCGAATTCGGCCATGAGGTCGCTCTGGAGGTTCAGGTCGATGCGATTCGAGAGCTGAAATCGTACATTGCAAATATTGAATATGCGTCGACGAGATATACATCTTGTTTTTTATATCGCAACCGTCAACAAAGCGAGTTGTTGGCCTCAAAAAACAACGTGTAAGTAAAATACTCGCTGGTGATGGTTTTTGGTATATAAAACAATGGATGCGTATTATGAAATGGAAAAATTACGATTTCACGGCGTCGGCGCTCGGCCTCCAGGCTGCGGAGGTGATCGATTTCCCTGGCGTTGAAGTAGCCGGCGGGTTTGTTGGTCATCGGGTGATAATTGGAGCCGAGGGGCTCGTCCCTGCTGCAGCCGGGCCCGACGCGTGGGCCCCCGGCCAAAATTTCCTCGTCGCTGGGCAGCCTCGAGGGCCTCACGGAGGAGGAGCTGCCGCCGCTACCGCCCCCTGGAGCGCTCATCACTCCTGCTCCGCCGCTGCTACTGCCACCTGGGAAACCTGCCATTATTCCTCCACTAGTCCCGGGGACGCCCATCATTCCGCTGCTCCCGGCAACGGACCCGCTGCCGTCTTTGGCCCCCTTGGCCGTCACCGGCGACGCCGGCGGTGGCATCATTTTTGGATCCAGTTTCATCAGCAGCTTGTTGTTGTCCACCCCACCTCGCAGTAATAGCTCGGGACCATTCTCCTCGCCCAGAGCCGCGCGTTTCCTTCGCTCGCTCTCCTGCATCTTCAGTTTCTGCCGTTCCGCGTGCTTTTCTTTTTCACGCAGACGCTCTTGCTCTTGCTCCTGTTGACGTTTACATTTACGTTACAGTCATATCACCACACTTTTCGGACAACAACCCTCCTCCTCCCTCCTACATCATTATTTGCATACACTATATTATCATATTACATTAATAATTTCCACTTCCTTCTTTTTACAGCATGCTACAAACTGTCGAGTCTAAAATATTATCATCAGGGATTATAAAAGTATGCGCACGCATGCGTATTTTCACGTTTTCAGCCAGATGGTGGATATTTTGTACATTTCTTGCAAATAATTTGAAATTATTAGCCAACTTGGTCAACAATCATCAAATTTTCTCAAAAAATTTATATTTTTGCATATTTTGCATCTTTTTTGATTTTTCTAGTAGCATATTTTTATCATGCCTGATTTATGATATTCTGGAAATCTTATTATTATTATTATTATTATTATTATTATTATTATTATTATTATTATTATTATTATTATTACACTTGCATGAGCAAAATAATTGTTTACTCTTGTTAAGAATTTCAACAATAATTACCATTGCTTTTTTCTTGAAGTAGAGGAAGGAATGACATTTCTCGACGCCTCTTGCCTCGTAATTTTCTTCGCCCATGTAGCGGTATGTTGGTATGTCCTCCGGCTCTGGCATCCACATTGGTTTTTGGCTCGCCTGATTCAACAATTAAAACCAAATTATCATTATAACGCTCAGAAAACCGAAACAATCGATTCAAAAACGAGCAAATTTTTCAAGCTTGGTCAACTTTTGTTACGTGAAACAAAAAAGGAAAAAAAGATGATAAAATGCTTACTCTTCCATTTCTAATATTTTACAAAAGTTGAATGGAAATTTGGACCAAGTCAAAAAGTGTTTAGTTTTGTAGCTTATTCATGAGTTACAATTGCAATAATCCCAATTTTCCAATTGCACATTTCTAAATTTTCCTCAACACTATTTTTTCCAAAACCAAAACAATTAAAAAAAAAACAAACAAACAATAACGTGTCGAAAAATGGGACATGACAACAACTCTAGCTGGATTGTAAAATTTTATCATGTAAAAATTCGCATACAATTTTGGCGACGGAACGTTTGAATCTATTGGCAACTGTTTCTGACAAGACTCCTGGCTCGGTTGAACTGATGTGAGTCGGCGACGAATCGCTCAAGTCGGAATTCTCAGCTCCACCTAAAGAAATTATACAAAATTCGCCATTAACAACGTCGAAATCTCAAAATGAAACAAACCACTTGAAATAATATTATATGTTTATTCTTCCAAAAACAACAATTTAAATAATACAAAATTGAGCCGATTATTGGACAAACTTTATATTTATTAATAATCCAACATTTATAGAATGTAATGCTATTATATTATGGAAAATTAAACGATTGTGATTGATTTTTTAAAAATTAATATTTTTTCTAAGGATTCTCAGTACTTTTTTTTTCATATATTTTCAAGTATTTCAAGAATTGCACCTTCTATTCGAGGTTGTATCAATTTTTGAGAAAATTATCTTTACATAAAGGGTGCCCCAATAAGAACGATAGGAAAAAAAATTTAAATAAAACAACAACAGTTTGAGATATGAAATTGGTTTTGGCTTTATTTTGAAGCTACATCCATGACATTATGTATGGAATAGCACATCATTCAAATGTCCGCCTCGGGCTCGCTGGCAGTGCTTC
>JAPYZL010140824.1:0-10734 GCA_030522825.1 Platygaster orseoliae
TTCAGGATCCGAAAAAGCAGAATCGGAAAATTTTTGCCTGAATAGACGACTTTACAGTCAAATTTACTGAGTATGCCGACTTCGGCACTAAAATGCCGATTCATACGAAAATGCCGACTCGATACAGAAGTTTGGGGGTCGTCACACCCTCAACACCCCCGCCTCGCTACGCCCCTGACATTATTTCTTTAACGCAGTTCTAAAAATGTACATTTTTTATATGAAATACATAATGTATGAAAAAAAAAGAGTCACATATTATATATGACAGCCTTGGAGCTCAAAGTGTATTCCTTGAAGTTTTTTCCATAAATTTGAACCAAAATGTAACCTCCTACTCTTGGTCTCGATGAGGCGGATTTGAACGTCAGCCATTTTGTAGGACCGTTACAGCGACATGCGTAGTAGACCACTGATAGATGACAACCTTTTATTTTTGGCTCTTCATTGCTCTATACACTGACAACAACTGACAAGGCCTTCTGTTATACGAAAAATCTTCTAAAAAAGACAGTGTATTAAAAAGAAAAAAAAAACATCCCGACATTCGTAAAACATCAAATCTTAGAAGTTTGCAGCTGTTGGTTTCTTGTCATCGATGATTTCGCGTGGAGTGGCGTTTTGCAGAATCCAGGAAATTCGCAAGTTTTGCGTAATTACGCATCTATTTTGGAACTCGAGTTTTGTGAGCCCAAAGTGAAATTATTATGAACAAATTCGACGGTCCCAGATTGGTCATCGCGCTTTTTTCGTTCAAGGGGAAAAACAATGATGAAGTACGGATTTTTGTTTTTATTGTTCTCAATATTTATACATATTGAATTTAAGGAATTTCATAAATTGCAACATTTCTGAGAAACGCTGCAATCAGATGAAAAAATAGATTATTTTCGTTAGTTTTTTAATGAGTGTTGTTAATTACAGAACTTTTTATAAATTATTTCTTTAAAAGTTGTTTTTGGTCTTTTTAAGGGTTCAGAAAGTTTCATTACAAATGATGTCACAGTTATTTCGAGTTTTTCATGTGAAATTTTACGATGAAAAATGCAAAAATTGAAAGTAATTTTTGTCATAAATGCTTTTTTGATAATTCTTTGAATGTTTCATTCTTAAATTGTTATAACAATATTTCTTGATGGAAATTTATAAGAACAAATTTCCCTCGTAACTGTGGTTTTTATAAAAAATCGCCAAATTTTTATAAAAAACTCAGATTTTATAAAAATTTTATAAAAAAATTCGATTTGAATAGAAACAGTTTTATAAAAAACTTTATTTTCATAAAACAAAGTATAAATTTTCGTACTCTATAAACAATTTTATAAAAGTTTTATTAAAATAAAATTTTTTAAAAAACTTTTTATAAAAATTAATATTTTTCATAAAAACAGTTTAATAAAACTGACATTTTTTTATAAAGTTTTTATGAAATCCGTTTATTTTTTTATAAAGGTTTCTATAAAAATCACTTATGGGGTTTCAATGCCCCTCTCCCCCCTCCCATGACTGTAACATTGTTTATGGAAACTTCATTATGAAAATGTCACAAAATCAAGAAAATACTTGAAATTTATATTTATTATAATAACTTATAGTATTTCAAGATGTAAGAGATTCAATTCAAAATTTATCGAATTTTTAAGTTATGTAAAAAAAAACACATTTTGTTAATTCTTTATAAAATATTGTAAGTTCAAGATTTTTATACATCCTATAAAATTTAATTTACTTATCTGCATATAAAATACTTTGTAAATAATAAGTATACTAACAAAGGATTTTTTACAGTATTTAAAAAAATTATGAAATTAAGCTCATGAACCTGAACAATTATAAATCTCAAAACAATTATCAAAAAATAACTTTCAAACCTACGAAATAACAATTCAAAGTCATTTCTATATAAAATTATAGAAACTACATGTTCCTGCATTCAACGATATTTTACGTAAATTTATAACAACATTAAAGGAACTGATAAAGTAGGTACATTTGTTTTAGCAAATCAAAAATTTTAACGTATTTTTAATAAATTATTTTTTAATGAACTTCATTTTACATTCATTTTTAATGTCCATTTTTCATCTAATTTGCTACAAAATAACCAGAAATAAAAAATTTTAGATAAATTGTATTATTGCTTAAGTTAATACAAAAACATAAATTTTTTAATCAGAAAAACCTTAGATTTTGCTATTGAAAGTAGATTTCTTTAAAATCAATATTATCGCAATTAATAATGAATAAAATTTCTTAATATGTCGACACAATTTTATTTGCTTCATTATTTATAATTTTTTTATATTAATTACATGATTTTTCCAAATTTTATTTATAAATCACTTTTTCATTCACTATATTTTGTTATTAAAAAATCTAACACAAGATTTCTTTATGAAAACATTTATTTTTTAATTGTTCAATCAACAATTTGAAATTCCTAAACTATTTGCACATTTTTCGACAAAGTTTTTGATCCGGAAATTGTTAAATTTGAAATTATTTTATGACAATTACTGCTCTTATAAAAGTAGTAAATTTTCTTTTTGGATACAAATTTACCATTCATTTCAAATGTAGTAAATTCAATTATTAGAAATTATCATCCTGAAATTATACAATATATCTAATTTATTAGTAACATTTTTTTATAAAATGTATTTTTCTGTTCAATTGTCTAAGTCTAAATTTGTCAATAATTTTTTACAGTACATTTTTTCAACAGCCAATCGTTATATTTTGAAATAATAATCTATTGAACTATAGATTTTTAATAAAAATTTCGATCTGACATCTAATAGTTTTTCAACAAATTTTGATTTTTGATTACAAAATAATCGATCTCTTGTTACTCCACCTTTTTTTTTGTATAGGAATAAAAATTACTCAGTTTTCCTTTTTTATAATTGTCTTTTGCTCTCAAACTCTCAACTGAAAGCAAAATGTTAGGAAAATTATGATTGTAAATTTTCTAATAATAATTTTAGAGATTATTTAATATAAATGAAGAAATTTGAATTACAAAATTAAGCTCTTATGATATTATTGATTATAATCAAAAAATTATCTTTTTGTAAAAAAATCTTGAATTAGATTTTTAATAAAAAAATATTACAAATATAAAAGTGATTTTAAAATAAAATTTGCGAAAATCATGTAATTGATATTGAAAAAATTATAATTAATAAAAAAGTAAATTTGTGTTGACATATTTTGAAATTTAATTTATCATTAATTGCGATTATGTTGATTTTATACAAATCTACTTGAAACATCAAAATCAGAGGCATGAAAAAATTTTTAATGACTCATTTTCTTTTATTTATTACCTCTTCTTATGAATGAAAATATTTTATTTATTTTAAAGAAATTATAAAAAAAAAAAAATTTTATGACTCATCGAAAAAATAAAAAATTTGATATGTTCCATTCAACAATTCAATTTGAATTTCAGTTACTATAAAATTGGAAAATTTGTTTATCTTCATACTGTAACTGTAGATTTTCCTTGATTTTTGAATATATGAATTAATTATAAGTCTAACCTTTGAAATATTGCTTGATAAAACTGCAATTATTGAAATTATGAGTAAATGACATTTCAGAAAGTGAAAGGATGAAGTTTAAAAATTCATGACATAACCAGCTCATCATAATTATGCAATTATGAAAATTTACTTTTGAAATAATTGGATTTCAATCGATAGATTTTCAATTTAACGAAATTTATAGACATAAACATATTAAAATTTAAGGATGTAAAAAATTATTGCATTTAAGAAAAATAATTTTTTCAATTAAAACTAAAATTCTCGAAAATTATGGAATAAACAATATGTAAAGTTAAATCATAAAAAATCACTTTTTCTGAAATCCAGGTTTGACAATGTTTTTTTTTCTTTTTGAAGTTATGCTTCAAAAAAGGAGATGTTATTACGATAACACAATTGGAAAATGGCGGATGGTGGGAAGGAACTTTACATGAAAAAACAGGATGGTTTCCATCAAACTATGTTAAAGAATATAAACCTTCAGGTAATAAAAAATCCAAAGATTAACAAATAAATTCAAGTTAGTTACACGCTTTGCAATAATTAAACTTTTTAGTTGAGAAAACAAAAACTTCCAGTATCATTAAATAATTTGATTGATAGCTAAAATAAAAAAGTTAAAAAAAGCAAAAATATATACTGTAAAAAATACTTAAATTAATTTAATTTTCTACTTTATTCTATTGTTAATTTTAATGAGATCAGAAAAATAAATTCAAATTATTTATGCACATAATGACTCAAAAATTAATTCTCAAATTACTTTAACAAATGAAATATGCACTTTTGCATAATTTATCAAATTGAAAAAGGAATAAACCACTGAATTTTTTTTGAAATGTTTTAAAATATGTAAAATACTGCAAACGTCGCAAACGTAAAAAAAAATTAACTTATTTACAGTAATATTATTAAATTTTTAGAAAACAACGCAAAATTATCACCAGAAAAAAATGCTCCTGAAATATCAGCGCACCAAATATTCAACAGGGACATTGTTCTTAAAAACATGATCGACTCGGAAAAAGCAAATGTTGCAGAATTGCAAAATTTGATCACCACTTTCTTGCAACCTTTGGAAAACAGCAACATGTAGAAATTATTTTTTTTCTGTATATGAAAAGAAAATTTTCTTAAACAAATATTTTTAATTATTTACATGAAATTCACTGTGAATTATAATAAAATATGTTATAGATTATACTGATTTTACAAATATACAAAAAAATTTTTTATGTTTTTTTCTGAAGATTGAAAAAAGAAGAGTATAAGCAATTAATCGGGAACATGAACGAAATTTTGGAAACCCACCAAAGATTATTGACTAGCTTGGAAAATCCGGAAGCGAAAGTTGGCAGCGTTCTTTTGGCATTTGCTCCGAGAATAAAATCGATACACACAAACTACTGCAACGGTCATCCTCAAGCTGTTTGCATTTTGGATCGTTACAGGTTTTTATTGCTCATACAATTATTAATGTAACAATAACGATTTTAAATAAAATTATTGAATTTTCCAGAGACGAGCTCAACGAATTCATGGAAAATCAAGGCGTCGTTTCGCCAGGAATTTTGTGCCTTACAACTGGACTGAGCAAACCATTTCGAAGGCTGGAAAAATATTCTGCGATGCTCCAAGAACTGGAAAGACACACTGAAAAAAATCACCCTGATCGAGGAGACACCCAACGAAGCGTCAGCGTTTATCGCGAAATTTCAGTATAAAACTTGATATTTTGTCTTGCATATCGTTATTTATATAATACGTATACCAAGGTTTTAAATAAAAAAAATAACATCAATAACAAATAACGTAAACAAACTGATTGTGGACGATCAAAAATTAATACTTCGAAGTATGCGGTTTTTGTTATTTTTCAAAAATTGTATTTTATTGGTTTGCTATATGAACGTTCTAAAACAAAAAATGTGCGTTTCCTCAGGAACAATGTGCTGCGATTAGAAAACAACGTGAATTGGCACTCCACATTTTGACGAGTGGAATAAAAGGTTGGGAAGGAGAGGAACTAAGTGCTCTTGGAAATATTATACATGTGGGTCCGGTGACTCTGGTTATGGGGAACGAGAGGTGCGATAGGTATTTTTGTTTGTTCAACACAACGTTGTTGATGCTCAGTACGAGTCCCAGAATGAGCTCATTTGTTTACGAGGTAATTATCAAGTTGAGGAATTATTTTTTTTTTGAAATTCTTTGCATGAAAAATAGTTATGTCGATATGATTTTTTGGCTTTGAAGAGATTACTTGACATTGAAAACTTGAAAATATTTGGTTTTTATTTAAGGGATTTCATTTAGTTCTAACATTGAAATAAACTTGAAATTTTGAAGAAACTAAGTTTAAAAATCTACAATACAACAAATAAAAATTTGTTAACTTGTGAATTTTAAGTCTCAAGCCTTTGTGAGTTAAATACATTTAATTTAAATAATAATTGAATGTGATTTAGAATTTAAAAACTCTAAAGTAGTTGGATTACTCATTTTGTGTGATACATTTAAAATTTATATTATTTACTATTGTGAATTTCAAAAAAAACACATTTTCAATTGTTGAAAAATCCATAGCTTTTAACTTAAAGATTTTTGGATGAAAATGAGGTTTTTCCGAATTCTTGAAATGGAAAGCTAGAAATTTAAAAGTTGTAAAGAAATCAGGTTTGAACAAATTTTTTTTGACAAATAGTACAACGAGAAAATTTCTAAAATTCAAACTTCAGGTAGTTTTTCAAATGTGTTGACTCAAGAAATATATCTGTCCTTTTTTCTCTATTAAATCATTCATATTTAAACTACGCAACAGTTTTTGTATTTTCTGCCTACTTTTTGTATAACTTCAATAATTTTTAGGGAAAATTGCCACTGACTGGAATCAACGTTACGCCACTGGAAGAGCCAAAATATTCTTTCGAAATTACAGGTATTTGCAAATATTTACAACTTTTTACATTCTTCGTCAAATCCCAAACTCCAATAATAACAAACCTGATAATTTGTACATATTTTTCATATCCCAAAAATAAATTGGAATTGCAGAGTTCAATTTCACTATTCTGTTATTTGACAATATTCGTTATCTATCTGTTGGTGATTTATTTTATTTTTACATGAAAAATAAACTTTTAGGAGTTGTAGAAAATATTCGTTCTTTAAAAAGTTGAAAAAAATCTACTACTATTTATTCCTGCATTAAGATTTTATAATTCTTTTATTATTGTCCTGAAAACGTTACAAAATGAATTAAATCTAATAAACTAAACATTTTTAGTAAGAAAACAAAATGAAAAATGATCGAAAGTGTCTACGAAATTGCAAAAAACAAATTAGACAATGGCACAAAAGCCTGTGCCGTTCATATATGTAATACTCCTTACTTTTCAAAGATTTTTGAAAGAATCACAGTGCACAGATTTAAAGTATTTAATACGCTAGTGTTGGAATTTTCTTGTTGGCTAGATTATTTATTATTGTTAGCAATATTTAACATTTTTATTGCTTTAAAAATGTTTCGTTATATTGTATTGCCAAACATTTATGAATATAATTTCATTTCAGAAAAAATTCTTCTCAAGTTATAATGATTATTATTTTGAGTTATAAAAACTAAAAATTCTGGACTTTTAATGAATTTTACTGATTTTTTTAATTAGTATTGTTATATTACGAATTATTTTTTCATCATTATCTCTTTCGCCTATTTTTCGTGAAATAATATTGTTAAGAAAATTTTCTTCATATAGTTTTTCAGTATGAAAAGATTTTATAATATTTCTCGCATTTTGGTCTATTTACAAAAACCGAAAAGATTTTTAAGTGTTTTTTAAATTTCTAGTATTTTCGTAGATATTTATAAATCAATTCTAAAAATTATATGCTCTTGAATGCACATATCGATAGATTTTAGATAATTTCATAGATTTTAAGGATAATTAGGTCTACATGAATTTTAAGTATTTTTTTTTGTATCCCTTGAATTTTCTTTTGTTTTTAGTATTTATGAGATTTTTTATCGTTTTCTAGTGTTTCTATACATTGCCATTTGTGCAGATTTTTCAGAAACACAATTTTTTCATAGAATTCAATAACTTTCAGTATTTTTTAGAAATTTTATAATGAAAAATTTTATGGTATTTTCATGAATTTTTTGTCTTAATTTTTTACATCTTGATTTCCAAGTTTCAAAGTTTTTAGATTCTTATAGAATTTTCGTAAATTTAGGTCTTTTTTTAAAAATTGGCAATGCAATTTCTTATATTGAATTCCAATTTGGTTTATCAAATTGACAAGCTGCATCAGTATTTTTTTATTGCTGATATCGTCAGTCGTCAGTTTCAGTAAGTTTATCAAAAAATGTCAGATACGTATTTTTTCTTTTTGTCATATGTCAAAAATTGACGGAGACACATCGTTTTGAAAAATCAAACCAAGTGACGTCATTCTTACTATATGACGTCATTTGTATGCTCAGTATATCTATATATACGAAATTTAAAATTCACATATCTTCGTAAATAATCATTTTTGAAAGAAACAAAAAAATACGTATTGATTTTTTTTCGAAAATATACTTTACAATATACATATGTCGCTAAATTTGATTTTCTTCCATGCAACTTCTCAATTCTTATCATAATAATAAGTCATATGTGGCGTGGACCGTGAAAAAGGACCTAAGGACCAAACTCGTTTGGGCCTACTTTCTAATGCTATTGAGTCAAATAATGTGCCAAAACGAGTTTGGTCCTTAGGTCCCTTTTCACGGTCCACGCCACATATATATATATATATATCGACTTAATAAAACATAAATAAATGATATCATTTTGTAATTATGTCGATGACGAAAATTCCCCACCCCCTTATTAGAAATCCTGGCTACGCCCTTGACTGCAATAAATTTCGTTGCAAATCAACCCGACTCTATAGCACAATCAACGTTAAACCGCGTGGAAACGTAATTGCACTTAAAAAAAAATGTTGCAGGCCCTATGATCGAAAACATCACCGTCATCTGCGCGGTAAAGGACGATTTCCAGCTGTACCTGGAGCTCCTTGGGTCGCAGACGCCGTGCCCGACACGGCCCCAGCCACTTCAAGTGAGTTCCTCGTGCCCCCCGTACAAGCGCCTCTCCCGCCTCTACGCCCGCCTCGTCCGCCGCAAAATCATCACCCCCGAGCTTGTGAAAAAGCTCCTCTACCTCCCCTACAGCCTCCGCCCTGACCTCGGCCACGTCCGCATGCGAAAATGGAAACTCTCCTACGCAGTCGTCCTCGACAGTCGCTCCAGTACCGAGTCCACGCCGGAACCGCGCAACCGCGATCCCACTTCCACACGATTCATTTCCTGGGCGCCCCAGGAAGACCTCTTCCAGGAGAGGCTGAGCTTCGAAGCCAGCAAGAGCCTGCCGACGACGATGCTGCACCAGGAGCCGGCGACGAATCTCACGTCCGCGCAGGGAAAAAAATTGTCCAGAATGGACCAGATCGAAGACTCGACGAGAAGCGACGGGAAAAGTCCCAGGGAGCTCTGGCTCCGATCCCAAGACTCGGGGATACCCGAGAGCTGTTGCTTCGCAAAGTGCGAGAGCGACGTGGACGAGAACAAATTCGAGAACCAATGCATTTGCGCGAGTCCATTCGGGTCCACGCCTTGCGAGAGCGAGGTATCCCTGGACCTGGGGAAACACGGTTCTTTGGGGAGGAAATCGGAGGAGCCGGAGAAGAGGATGACCGTGCCGATGGTGGCGAGTGGAAAGGGCCGGCGGAGGGGGAGGAAAATAAAGGCGGAGGAGGAGAGGCCGAGGGTGTATACGTCGGGGCTTTACGTTCACTGGTGGCTGAAGAAGCCCATTTCGGTGCTCGGAGATAATCAAGGCAAGCTTCCATGGCATGGCTGGTGTTACCTTTTTTATTGCAGGGGTGTTCGAGGGACGCTTTTGAATTTTCAGTACATATGTAGATATGTTGAAGATTTTCATGTATTTGAAAATTTTACGGCTTTTTTATTCGTTGTTTGATATTTATTAATTTTGTGGAAGGGGCTCAGACAGAAGGAGATTTTGGGGATTCAAACTTTTTCCGAAATTCGAGTATTATCGGTTATCATTTCAAGTAAAAAAAAAATAAAATAAAAATACTTAAATTTGACAAATTTGGCTTTAAAAGAATTTTTTTTAAAGAGAATTTTAATTAAATTACTATAATAATCATTACTAGTAATTTTGACCTTATTCTGATTTTGAACAGATTCGTTTATAATGTAATGGATTTGTAATTGGTCCCTAAAAGAGAAAAGTAATGGATTTTATTTATATTCAGAACAATGGTCATTTTTTGTGACCTGATTGGGAAGATATGACGAATAAATACGGAGTTGTGAGTAAAATTTACTCACAAATTCATTATGTAAAAATCATAATTTGACGTAAAAAGTAGTGTAAAATTGTTTAAAAACAAGATTTTTAATATCTTTTAGTATCAGCCATAGCGACAAGTCCACTGAATAAAAAAATATGACTTTTTGTGTTTCATATAATTTGAACGTGCAAAATCATGTCAATCGTGGAGCAACTTTTTTTTCTGCAGCCTCAACTTCAAGACGTTGCCATTGCAATTCAAATAAATATCTTATGATTATCGAAATTGTAATTTGTTATTAAGCCATTTGGGTAGAATACCCCCTTAAATATAACTCCAGAAAAATGAACAAACTACTCTTTATAGTCCATTGGGCACCCTGACAAATTTGACTTCACGACAGTTACATTTTTAATTTCTCGTGTCAACAATAACAAACGTTATCGAAAATTGCTACTAATTTTTTTCTCTTTTTCGTTTTCATCATTCATGTGAATCACCGTAGTCGCGAAATGCGCGCTTTTCACTCACGTCACAGCCATGTTTTTGGAAGTACGCTTTTGCTTCGTTATTATTTTGGTACTAACAGTCCGGAAATAGACGCAAATCTCGTCTTTCGCGATTCCGTGCGTTTTTTTATTATTATACACGCCATTGTTTTTGAGCACTTTCACTTTGCACAATTTTACCATTTTTCATAAAAAAAAACGCACCCTCGCGGTCCCTCGGTCCATGGAGTTCCATGGACAGCCGTGGACAGCCGTGGACTGAAATCTGAGCCTGAGTTTTTAAAGCAAAAACTGACGAG
>JAPYZL010140827.1:0-16704 GCA_030522825.1 Platygaster orseoliae
TCCTATTAGGCCCGATGAGAAATCAACTAGCGCTTAATTGGGTAATTAAATATCAATTGTACTCCCGAAGGGTAGATACGCATTCGCCGCGTATCACATTTATATTTTTGATAATATTTGTAAGTCGTATATTACTATTAAAAATATTTGTATATGTAACTATTATTTCATATTTCCAGAAACTTGAATCATATTTTTAGTAAATAAATCATATAATTGTGGAAAATGTTATTTCAAGAATAAAACTGCGATGTTCAAATTGACAATTCTTTTGTTCAGCATAAAAAAAACATAAATTTTGGGGACATTGTTGCAGTTTCTTAAAGCATTTTGAAAAATGGAAATGCACGCCAGGTTTGTAATGTATGTTTATTTTTTTAACTCTAGGAATCGAGTTTTTAATATACATACCTGTTATTCACAACCACACAAATTTTTCATATTAGCTATGAAGATAAAATTTCCTAATGAACTTGGTCAAAAAGAACTTGAAATTTTGGAAGTGAAGGAAATTTGAAGGAACAAGTATATAATTTCAAAAAGCGGCGAAAAAAAGAATGATTCACGTTTTTTATATGTTTCAAAAATTCAATAGCGTTTAAAAAGTAAAATTTACATTTTCGATAATATTTATAAGTTGTACATACCTGTTATAAAAATTTGTATAAGTAATTATTAACTCATATAATTAAAAAAAGTTATTTCAAGAATGAAACTGCGAGCAATATTGACAATTTTTCTATTTATCATAAAAAATAAACAAAATTTTTCGGCAGATTACACTTTCTCAAATCATTTAAAAAAAATTAAGAATAAACACACCCTTGCGAAAAAAATCCTACTGGTAGTAGGATTTTCACAAATAGTAACCAATAGTAACCAAATAGTAGCATATGGGTTACTATTGATTACTATTGGTTACTATTTGTGAAAATCCTACTGCCAGTAGGATTTTTTCGCAAGGGCATTCCAAAATCATTAAATTTAGCATAGTAAAACTTTCACAACAATACATGTTTGACGTAAACATATGTAGATGAAAAGATTTCCGATAATATCAATCTGATTTAGTCAAATTAAGTGTCGTGGATTATTTTAATTACTTCGATATTGAAGAATCCATTTTCCCAATTCATCACGCGAGTAGCGCATATAATATCTAGTCATATAAAATCCTGAAAATGTACATTATAATTTGATTGAATTTTACCATTGACGTTTCCTGCTGTGAGAGGGGATTGGCGCCGCCATTTTGAAGGGCATTTTGCCGGCGACCAATCAGCGCTTGTGATACGCGTGGCCAGACTCTGGTTTTCCAGGGACTCTAACTGAAGTTACTCATGTAGCGGTTTTTCGATATATTTTTTTTATTTTATTTTACAGCATATTTTGTATGGAAAAAAAGAAAAAAAAATGATAAGTTTTTACATGTACTGCCATTTATTCAATTTTTGAGATTTTGTCAAAATCCTACGTCAGTACCTCGATAACATAAACACAAATAAGATTCTTTTTATTTTTTGTGTTTTGGATAAGTGGTTCAAGCGGAATTTTGCACGCAAATTTTGGTATTCTATTTTGATCAGGTCATTTTCAATGCCCTTTATAAATATAAGCCTCCGGTTTACACTTTTGGAAAAATTTACAGTTATAATAAAAGCATAAACCTTTTGAATAACGTTAAACTTATTCTAATATTCGAATTATTTCTCCTAATAAAAATTCCCGAAAAAGCGTTCGAAATACCGCGAAATACTTAGGTCGACCCCCTTAAAGAAACAAGGTTATTAAAACAAATTTATATTTTTGTAAATTTATTCAAAATAAGGGAAAAATTCACATTTCATTTAATTTTTAGTACATTTAAAAGATGATTATGAAATATAATTTCTAAAAAGTTACTTGCCTTTGAAATTTTCTTTTCTAAAATGAACCTGTAACTAATGGCAGAAAAAAAAGCATAACGATTGAGCCACTTTTGGCAAAATGATGGCATTTTTCGTAAACGAAGCCTAAAATTACTGAATAATTGACACTATAACTTTAAAAAATCATAATTCTCAAACAACGAATTTCTGCTAATAGGGGCTACTACATAATTTTGTTTATATATATATAACTATTTAAGAAAAAAATATGGAGTAAAAAAAAACTGATGCAATCCGACATTTTCGAAGTCAAAATTTTTTCGATTTTTTTTTTAAAAATCATAATAGAAAAAATTTTTTAGAAAAAATACCATGTTTCATATTTTTTTCTTTAAGAGGGACCTTTTAAGTAAAAACAGAAAAAAATATTTCAAAGATCCGACATTTTTTCGCAAAGTTATCGCATTAAAAAAAAAAAAATTAACATGTGCCAATAGCGCAAAATCAAGTATTTAGCCAAATTTTCAAAAATTCCCCACGACGAAAGAACTCAAAATGAAGCAAAAATAAAAAATACGTGTCTAATCGATGTCGATGTAGAAACTAAAAAAAAAAAAATTTCATGCAAAAAAAAACTTGACCCTAACTGCCTGGACGATTTCATTGAGAATGACCCGACAACTAATTATGAATTGTGTTTGCAGGGAACTGATCGAACAGGACGTAGGCGAAGAGAGGAGAACGAAGAAGTTGTGTGCTTCAATATGTATTAAGATTTAGTAGTGTGTGCTTCAATATGTATTTAGATTAAGTAATGTGTGTGCTGCAATATGTATTTAGATTTAGTAGTATTATTATGTAATAGTTGGCTTCGGGAGGGAGTGTTGAGAATACCGCCAGATAACGGCAGCTCTCGGAGCAACGGGTTTTATATAGAGTTGGGCAGGAGTAACAACTCCCGGAATGTGGAGTGAAATGAATAGTTACTCTCTGAGAAAATCTTCGATGGAATGGGAATAAAACCTTTATTCCGTCTAAGCTCTCAAGACGGAGTAGTTCGTTTGGGTTATTCACTGTATGCGCTGTATCAAGAAATAACAGAGAAAATTCCGAACCTAAATTCTTCTTTCGGTGAATAACGTGTTCTGTCATTCCGTCAAACTCAGTCAAACTGGAAATAATGTTCCGATTCCTTAGTTTTCATTTAGTGCCAATAGAATAAAATTTTGAAAAAGGCTGCATTCCCGGAATACTCGACAGATTATCTCGAACATCAGGTAGGCAGGGTCTAACGGACAGTAGCAGATATAATAGATATAAGATAAGCTGTAGAAGGAACCAAAGAACCCATCGTCCCTCGATTTTCAATAAACATCTTTCTTTCTCGTGTGGAAAAATCTGATATGGTTGATACCGAGTTGCGGTAAAACCCATAATTTTCAAATTTCCGAGTTGCGGTCATATCCGAATTGCAGTAATTTTTAAACTTCCGAGTTGCGGTCGTATCCGAGTTGCATTAATTTTTAAACTTCCGAGTTGCGGTCGTATCCAAGTTGCGGAAATTTTTAAACTTCCGAGTTGCGGTCGTACCCGAGTTGCGTTTAGAGTGGAATGAATGAAAAAAATTTTACATTTAAGCGTGTTTATTTTCCAGAGCGAAATTCAAATATCGCTCTCGTGACAATGCTCTCCGGTTTGTCTTGAAAACATATCTTCGCCAACGGTATATAATTTCGCAGAACATGATTTTTTTGTACAGCACCACTGTGTTTTACCCGATTTATAAATAAATAATAAACCCTCTCTTACGAGGAGTCGAGATGGAAACCACGTACCAAAATTTACTCAAATTTTCTTCATATATTTCTGAGTCTAAAAGTCCTTTGCCATTTTTCGCAAAACTTAAAATCAAAAAAGATATTCGAGTTAGAAGTTTCAACCAATCAGATGCCTCAGATTTCAAACTTGAATATCTTTTTTGGTTTTGAGTTTGGCGAAAGACTTTTTGCAAAGGACTTTTCGACGCGGAAAAGTATGAAAAAATTCGGTTAGAGTTTAATTTGTAGTTTTCATCCCCACTTGTCGAAAAAACGGATTTATTGTTCAAATTTCAAACTTGAATACCTTTTTATATTTTGAGTTTTGTAAAAAATGGAAAAGGACTTTTCGACTTCAAATTCAAAAAGAAATATTAGATTTCTTTACGGTACGGGGATTTTGGTACACCTTGTATAATTCATAATATTTATTCACTTCTGGACAGTCGCTATTCCAGTAGAATGAAACATGATTCAAAAAATACCGCAACTCGAATACGACCGCAACTCGGAAGTTTAAAAATCACCACAACTTGGATACGACCGCAACTCGGAAATTTGAAAATTACCGCAACTCGGATACGATCGCAACTAGGAAATTTAAAAATTACCGCAACTCGGATATTTTCAATGATGTGATTCATTTTCTACCGCAACTCGGCTAGTACCTCTGATATCATTTACTGTTTTTGAGAGACACATTCAATAAAAAATTACCAACTGACAATATTTTGGTAATCGTATGTTTTTAAAAGAATAGATGGATTAAATGTATGCAGAAATATTTTTCTGAACATGAAAGAATTACAACTGTTTATTAAATATCTATCACTGTGCCTATACATAGTTTATTTGTTGCACTATTTATAATTATCATATTTTTAAAAATTATTACCCTTTTTATTTATAGCATCATTAATTTTAACTGAAAAATTTAATTCATCAAGTTAAATATTGTAATTTACAAATGAACTCTATTCATGAAATAATCAATCGATTAATCATGTTATAGGTATTATCAAATAATAGATTATTGAAAAAGATATCCATTCATTAAATTTTTAAAAAATTAAATATTTATTTATTGCATTTATTTTTATAATTTTACATTAATTATTAATGTACATGCCTTTAGCAATTGAATCATTTAAAAAAATTTTTAATTATTATAATAATAGAATAGATTTTTGAAATCATATTTACTATTTAAAATTAATTGCATAATTTTGATATAATACAAAAGTTGAATAAATTGAATATACAGAGTGTACCAAAATCCCTGAAAGTAAATGATATCCAATATTCCTTTTTGAATTTCGAGTCAAAAAATCATTCACCAATATTTATAAAAATAAAAATGAAAAAGGTAATTCACGTCTCAAATTAAAACAATAAATGCGCTTCCTCGACAAGTAGGAATTAAAACCTCGGACCAAAATTTACCTTCATTTTCTTCATTTTATCGAAGTCGAAAAAACCTCTACCACTTTTCGCAAAACTCAAAATTCAAAATGATAAACGGCGGGTTCTTTTGTTCCTTCTACAGCTAATCTTATATCTATTATACCTGTCACTGTCTTTGAGACCCTACCTACTTGATGTTCGAAACACTCCGTCGAGTATCCCGGGAATGCAGCCTTTTCCTTTTCAAAATTTTATTCCATTGGCACTCAATGAAAACTAAGGAATTGGAACATTATTTCACATTATTTCCAGTTTGACGGAGTGACAGAACACGTTATTCACTGACCGAGGAATTTTGTGATACACCCTTTATATTCTACGCTCAACTTATAGCACTGTCGACTCAGCCTGTCGTAATACTTCGAGAGTCGTATTAGGCGCCTTTTACCAGAAGCCTAAAGACATTCGCACTCTAATGGCATAGTTCCCTTGATGTATATAATGTCACTTCTGATGGTAAAGGTTAGCTAAGCGCCTACATGAGACGTAGCAATTATACGTTGACTATTGGCATGAACGACTAATGAAAATTAATTTTATTAACATACATTTATTTATTAACATACATTTATTAAAATTAATTTAATTAACATACAAAACATACTAATTCATTCCTGATTGCACTGAGAGAAAATAACCGCGATGGTTTCAATACTTTCGGCGTAAATATTGCCATAGGCTGTAAGAATTTTGGTGTATCAAGCGTTTTTTGTTATTCTTCCCAAAGCTATAGGAAATAATCATAAAGCTTCATGAATCCACAATATAGCAATAATCTATACAGCATCTAGCGGATATTGCTATAGCTCGAGGGTAAAATGCTAAAACTAAAGGAATCAATGTGAAAAAAAAGAGCGCTTGTCGCGGCGTTCGTCCTTTTATTTCGAAGAATGTTTTTTATTAATTTTTTTTCTCCTTGTTTCCTCCTTTCCTACTTTCAGACACAACCCAACCTTACCCTTCTTTATTTTCTGTCTTCCTTACTTGCACACATTATACAATAATACACACACGCACACATCTTGCAATGTACCATACGCTTATACATTCACTCCTCGTAAAAGTCAAAATTCTTATATAAACTACAACCTAGTGGAGTTAAGCGCTTGGAAGAAACAAATTATGATTGACAAGTTCAAAATTTCTTGCATTTTTTTTATTTTTCTATGCACTTTGCAACGTACAAAAAATTGAAATGAAAAACCAAGTAAATTCCAGTGCAGTAAAATTGACCGTACATAAAATAACTATCGTTTGAAAAATCGTTCCTACTTTTTTGAATCTTTTTTTTTTATGAAAAGTATTTTCCGAAGATTACTTTGAAATTTTTCAAAATGAAATCACAAACCTAATAATATGCACTAGTTAAATCATAAATTACCTAATTTGATTGGTTGACTCTTTGATTATTATACAATTTTACAAAGCTTTAATTATTATACAATTAATTTATGTATTTGAAATTATACGAAATTCGCTCATGTTGCTAATTTCAATAATTCTAAAATTATAAATTATTCGACTATAAATTTTTAGTTTATTGATTGTTACAAGATTCAGCATTATATAATTTTATGATGACTTATATGTTTATGATTATTGGAACCTACAATATTCAATAAAGAACTTCGATTTTCATTTGTTTTATACTTAAACGCATCGGTGTATATACATATACAAAGCGCAAATTCAAACCGACTATAGGAATTTGTCCTGCAGCCTCGAGCGTACTATAATACACTCTGTTAGGATAAGTTTCTTAGTTCTATAGGATTAATATTCTACTCAAGCTATAGGAATGGATGCTGAAGGCAACCATTGTATTTTTAAATTTACTACCGTAATCATTGCCACAGTTCGGCATCAATATAGGATTGAGGAGATTTTGCTATAGTTTTTGTAGTGTTTCTTCAACGCGCAGGGTCTCATCCAATATGTATGGTAAAAAACTAAAGAAAACGCTTGATACACCAAATTTAATATAACCTATGGGAATAAATGCACGAAAATTCTCTCAGTGTGGGTTTTTTTTTTGGTAACATTTTGAGACGAGAGCCCTCACCTCTAAATTTTACATTGCAAATGTTTTTTTGGAGGATATGGTTATTTTTTGGTAAACTCAATCAAATGGACCAAATAAAATTTTATAAACTTATTTACCCCTCCGAGAACACATAAGATCATTTTGACCCTAACCTCGAGTTTGGTCCAAAATAACTTTTAACTGTTTTGAAATTGGTGGGCATACATTCCTTCCTACTATAGTGGATGGATCTGAAAATAATCCTGGCAACATCGTTGTCGCCAAACTTTGATGACACTTTGGGGACCGTTTGGCGACAGTTTGATGACAAGCGCAAAATCTTCATTATTGTGTTATAAAAAACCAATTTTCATTTCTTGACATTAGATTTCAGTAAAACCAACTACTTTGCAACGTTAAAGACTGTAATGAAAGAATAAAACATTGTGTTTCTCTGTTTTTTTCAGTTGTTTTATAATGCCGATAACGATCGCTGTAATTTCGAATATGAGCAATCCACAGTTTCCTTGTTACCGACTGCTATACCGGCAGAACAACAGATTTCGATTTAGTGTGTTTTAAACAATTTTTTATGTACAAATCTTTTGCGATTTCGAAGCAGAAAAGCCCGTAGATATCATATGATGTTGCATTTTGGATCTAACATGAACCTAAAATATATTATTCGCTGTATCATCAAACTGTAACCAAACTGTCGTCAAACTGTCATCAAAAAATGATGACCATTTGGCGAAACTTTGATGACACGGTGTTGCTAGGGAAGGTAAGACGCTGTCCTTGTGCGGCGGGACGCTCAGTTTTTGTTAGTCATCGTTCAAAGTTAGAATGGGGTCATCCTGTGTACCAAGCGTCGGTTTTATCTATTTTGTACAAATAAGCGTTATTATAATTATATGGTATAATGTATCATATTTTGATATTTCAACTGTTCGACACAGTTTATTTATACCTTATTTTCACTTTCAATGCTATAGAATGGCAACATAGTATAGAATCTGCGAAATGGAGTAACTTATGTATTGTGAGTTACAATCCATTTCTGACATGTATTTCGATTTTTGTACATGTAAATGATATAGAAACAAATTTTTCGTACCGATAAATACATTTAAAAAAATTTTGGCACAGAAATACTATTTTTTTCATGACTGAAAAACCCACCTAGTCATGAAGCGAAATAAATACCATTTTTATCAAGAACAGTAAAGTGCTATTTTTTTCATTATTTGGTCACTCATTAAGTTCTCAAAAGCTTTAGCGAAAATACTGAAAATGAGAGAAATGCTGATTTTTCGCGTGAAAAACGTTTTTTGGAAAAAATTGTTTTTCGGCAATTTTTTTTAACATGATAATCAATTCAAAGAGTCTTCTAAATCACATGGAATAATAAAAACACTATCGAGGAATATACCAAAATTTTTTCGAGCTGATCAGATCAGTTGATTAAAAATAGTTGTCAGTCAAAGTCGGCTTGGGGTCAAACTGACCCCACGTGTTCTCCGTGATTGAAAAAATAGGTGTGTTCGCGGAGGGTTAAATATGTATAGTAATATATCGGTGGACAACAGCGCGAAATCGATATACATCGAACTTCTCGATTGTGTATCGATGTTGTTCTCTATATACCCTCCCTGGCATGCAGGCTCCAACTCCTGAAGGGTTGGTTCCAAATATCCCAAGACCAAAAATCTCAAAGCCCTGGCCTTACATAGGGCCAGGGCTGGCTCCTATTTCCAAACTTGGCCCTATGTTGGGCTAGGGCTTTGGGATTTTTGGTCTTGGGATATTTGGAACCAACCACTCCTGAAAGTTTTAGTTGGATTGTTGTTTCTGAAATCTATAATAAAAAATCTTAGAGATGGAAACAAGTCTAGACAGCAATATCCCACGAAAAATCAAATGTTCATTATTATTTGCTTCATTAGAAAGAAGATTCAATAGTCAAATTCATAATATTTAACACGTTAAGTGAAAAAATATGAATAAATATGCCCCTACTAACTATGGGTAAAAGATGTGACTGAGTCTGTGTATATAGATGATTTGACCAAAAAACATTACTATCATCAACGGTTCGATCTCTTCAAACAATATTCCTAGTGTGTAAATTGAATATATTTCAATAACAATATAAATAATTATATGGATGTTTATGTGGGTGAAACAAAGAGAAGGCTTAATACTAGATTAAAGGAACATATGAATAACCATAAATTATCGCCTTCGAAACACTGTTTTAACCCAACACAAAGTCGAGAATGAGGATCATGAATTCGATTGGGAAAATGTACACATTTTAAATCATGAGAACAATTATTTCAAGAGGAGTATTGCTGAAATGATTTATATCAAGACCACGGATCATACGATTAATTTACAGACTGATACAAGGAACCTTAATCTGATTTATAATAAAATTTTGAAATGAAGAATTAGATTAATATGAGTTCTGAATTAATGGATTATCCACGATTTCTTATTATTGTTTCCCTTCTCTTTATTTTTCTCCTACATAAGCACTAGAAATTTCACGATAAGAGGTATTGTAAGCGTCATCATTACAGTATTTGAATCAGTCCACGCTCAGATTTGATTGAAGCAATACCACTGCGACAAGCTGTTAAAATTTGACTCGAAGGTTTCTCAAACGATTATACAAAAAGAGCCCTTCATAAATACGCGAAAAAATGACAAGAGCTGATTGTTACAAGCTTGCTCGATTGCATGAAAAGCCGCTTCACGTCGTTATACATTGGACATTTTAAAGACATAGATTGTTGTTTTGTAAGTACTAAATTTATATTATATATTATTTGGATTAGATATTTTAAACAGAGTGAATGTTTTATAGAAAACGCCCTGATGATTACCAAAAAGTGGTCGAAAGCTTGGAAAGGTTAATAAATAGACTGTTTTACTAATTGGACTTTTCACTTTATGGGCTCCGAGTGGCCGCATACCAAGAAGAATTTATTTTTCACGGAGCGATCTCAACTTTTATAAATAATAAATGTAGTAAAATGTGTTACTATACGATTTAAATAAAATCTACTATACCGACAACGAGACTTCTTCAAAATTCTAATCATAATATTTCTTAAGTTTTTAAAAAAGGAATTAATGATGTAATCAAAATTTTTTTTCATCGATTACCAAAAATTTGCTATCGCATTACACTTTTCAGCCTCAAAGACAAAACTGAGGCTTTTATTTTGATACTGGGTTTCGATCATGGATTCTGATAACATGGCCTCTCCTGAGCTTTAGTACGCAGGTTTTTTTTTTTATTAGGTCACGTTTACGAGTAGTTAATTAATAACAAAATCTTAAGAAAATTCCTCAAATACCGGCTCATTTTTGTGATTTTAAGTTGTATATATAGGTTTTCATGACACTTGATTCCATTTACGTAAAAATTTTTATGAAAAAAAAGTAGTTCAGAATTTTAGATTCCATAAAAAAAATATAAATGATGTTTCGATAGGTCATTGTTATCGTTGCCGCGGGGGCCTATTGAGACCCACTGCATCATCCGAGATTCGGGAAAAAAGGATCTCCAGAGTAAAAGGGCTCCCGTGGCGACGGTAACAATGACCCATCGAAACATCATTTGTATTTTTTTTTCCGGAATCTAAAATTCTATACCACTTTTTTTTTCATAAAAATTTTTACGAAAATGAAATAAGAAACAATTTCAACCCAGGTGTAGAACTTTGAATCATGAAAATCGGCCAGTAGTTAAAGAATTTCCTCAAAATATTGTTATAAATCAATTACTCGTAAACGTGGCCTAATAAAAAAAATCCTCTCGTACTTTTGTTCAGTAGGGTCAATGTTGTCAGAATCCATCATCGAACTTCAGTATCATTTTTGGTGTTGCAGTGTTATCCAAGATGGCTGTTCGTCACATCTCGACAATAAACAAATCATAATTGTTGGTAATACATGAAAATACCGCAATAAGTTGAGAGTATCGGATTTTTGTTCAACACGTAAGTAATTTTGGATACTTTTTGAGGTGATTTGGCAACATAAAACCTTTTTTATGCTCCAGGAAACAATAAATATGTGCAAAATATTCTGCTACATATAATTTTTTGCAAAAAAAAAAATAATTTGCTATCGCATTACACTTTTCAGCTTCACGAGCGTGTGTAAACGTGAAAAAGTGGATATTGTATGGTAAAATAAGCGTAATGTCTGGAAAATTATATAAAATGACAATTAACAGCCAAATTGTATACATACAATAATATACAACTAATCAAATTCCAAAGGAAATATATTTTTCTAGAAAACCCTTACTGTCAATTTTTTTGTCCACACCCTGAAATTTTTTTTCATGTTTTTGGCCAAAATCTAGAAAAGTTTGTGATAAACAAGTTTGCATGAAAAAGGTGACAGGTTGCATGATATTTTCTTGGCGCCTGTCGCTTTTTTAAATTAAAATTCATAACTCTATGATAAAATTATCGTAATAATACTAAACAAAATACGTATGAAAACAGAACTTTAAATCACGCACGGTTGTAAAAACTTTGCAAATAATCAAAATAAATTTATAAAACAAAAACGCTCTTATTATTTAATATTTGTTATATTTCGCGTATCAATTCGAGCAAATCTCACACAATTGTTTGCATAAAATTTGCGTAATGAACGAACTACTATGTATGCTTCCGCAGATTTTAACAGAAGTTGGAATATGTGGCTGAAGTTCTAAATGTTTAATGAATTCACGAAAACAATGAATAAACCGTTAATAACATCCCCTGGAGAGAATGGTAAAAATGGTTAGTCATGTTAAATAATATTCGCTGAATTTCAAAATTTTTTCATTACTTTCACCATGGAGCATAATATGATTAATGTCTGAAGATCTCGACGCGATAAAACCTAACCTTATGACGCAGGAGATCACGCGTGCATGGTAGAAAAAATCGATTTCGCCGCTGAGAAGCAAAATGGATTTTTGTTCACCTTTCCGCCTGTGCGCCTGTAACCTCTCGCGCCTTGAAGTTAGGCTTTCCGATGTCGACATATTTACCGCTTACAAAGCGAATTTTTAAATTGACTCGCATAAACTAAATGACGCACTCCAAATTTTTTGGTATATAAAACTATGTGCTTTTCGAGGGGCTAAAATTCATTTTCACGCCCTTTCTTTCAGCGTAAAAATAACTTACCTCACACGGAGAGAAAAAACGCTGTTTTATGCTACGATCTACCAGTCGTTTAGAACGACGAAAAGTTGGATCGGGCGAAGCGAGGACGATTGTGCTTTGAGAATACAGTCTTCGTCACTTTGAACGCTGATGGGCGTGGCCTAGTCGAGAAAGCCAATGGAAAGCCAGAATGCCTGTGCTTTTATAACACAGTCATTGTAGCTTTGAATGACGGAGCAGTGTCGTCGTTTCAAACAGCGTTTTTTCTCTCCGTGCAGCACCTATCTCCTTTTTTCAGATCAAATTTTTTCGAGGGGAAAGGCATTTTAGATAGGCATTATCAAAAGGGTGTGCTGGGCAATTGAATCAAAAAGATTAACGAATAATTTGAAATTATTACCAACGAGATTTCAGAAATGATATCCTGATTTGTTGGCTCTTCTTTCAGCACTTTTTGTAAAACCTCCATCGCTTCCTCATATTCTCCAAGAAGTCCCAAAGCACGACCTTGCCTGAAAAAGCATCAAAGATATAAAATCACATGCCAAATAGTTGATTTTTGTTTTATCATTATTTTTCGTTCTGCTTACTGAAATTTTGATTCAACCGTCGGAATTGGATTATTTTTACAGGCCCAACACACTTCTCTATATTTTCCTAACAAATTGTAGCAGACAGCTAGACGGCTGTAGGCTTTTGCTCGAAGTTTTTTCACTTCTCTTTGTTCTTCATTGCTGTTAGTTATGATTTTTTCCAACCTCTCAATTGATTTTTTGTATCTTTAATCAGAAAAGTTGTTGCGAATATTTTCAATAACAAAGTTCATGTCATACGTGCTTCTAAAGTTTTCAAGTTTTTCCCGGCATACTTTCTCGATTTTCTCGTAAGTTTTAGTTTTTGAAGTGAATGACGTAAATGAAAAACATTTTAAAACCAGAATACAAATTTTTTTCAGAAATGAAAACTATCGATTAATTCATGGAGTTTTAAATTTTATCTTCTATTTTTACGAATAACTGAAAATTCGAATACATTTAATAACTTTTGTAAACAGTACAAAAAAATAAATAAATAAATAAATAAACATACTCTCTGCCTGCTTGTCTGTACATCCGTAAGTTGAAAGACTCTCTAGCAGTATTTAAAAGGTCCTTGGCAGTTGGCAACGATTTTTGGAAATCGCTTTTTTCCTCAAGTTCCAACTTATCGTAATTTTCAGCAAAGTTGTCATCGACAAAATCTACAACTGTGATCACGAATAAAACTTCAGCAGCAGCAGGAATTCGAGGAAAGCATCCTAGAGGGCCATAAGCCAAGTCAGAATGAACCAAGAACAAGGATGTTTCGTTTTTCTCCATGCTGGCGATCGCAAGTTCGAGGCCGGGAATCACATTCCCTCGACCAAGACGCAAAGATGTGAGAGTGTTGTCGTGAGCAAACGAAGAGTCGAAGGGTTCGTCAGCGTATTCAAAGAATCCAAGGTACTTGAATGATACTTTACATCCAAAAGGAATTTCACCTCCGGTTCCAGCTTTTCGTACGAGTTTTAGCAACTGTAAATAATTTTCAAAATATGTATTGTTCAACGTCTGGCTTGTTTTCTTTTTTTGAGCAGAGTTTACCTTTTTTATAGGTTTATTTGATTTTTGCATTCATTCTTCATAGCGATAAGGCGAAAATTTTTTGGGACTTACCTTTCCACTTGCGTTTGAAATGTCTGTCATTTTTTTTCTTAGTTCTTCAAAGTTTGGTACTCGTAGTCCGGCTTTTAAAGGTGCTTCTACATCGTCGATATCATCATCTTCCATATTCAAAGCAGAAATAATATCATCTTCGTTTGGCAGATTCAAAAGGAAATTTTGCTCTTGTATGTCACATTCATCATAGGCATTAGAGGTATCGCGTATAATTAGCCCGTTATTCAGATCAATCATATCACTAAAAAACGTCAAAATTTTTCGAATTCAATCAACGTTATATAAACTTCAAAATAGATGAGTGATTGATATGAAATGACCGCCTGATAGGAAAATGAGGAATCATCACGCTGGTTAAAAAACGCAGCTAGAGAAAGTTATAAATAAGAATCTTAAATGCATCTATGGCTGCGAAATTTGAGAATAGAACGCAGGCAGTAAA
The DNA here is from genome assembly GCA_030522825.1 of Platygaster orseoliae. Taxonomy (NCBI): domain Eukaryota; kingdom Metazoa; phylum Arthropoda; class Insecta; order Hymenoptera; family Platygastridae; genus Platygaster; species Platygaster orseoliae. The sequence goes on from JAPYZL010140827.1 coordinate 14,498, forward strand.
AAGTGTGAATAGCTCTTCGGGCGGCAAATGTCAGTATCCTGCGGTATCCAGAAATACCGTCCACACGCCACAACCGATCTTTACCAAAGTTTGTGTACATCGTTTTTTTGATTGCGTGGTGAAACTAGAAGTCAGGGCCGAATTAAGGGCAGAGCCGACGGGGCCGCGGCCCGGGGCCCCTACAAAAAATGCCAACAAATAGGTTTTTTAATTTTTTAAGGACTTAAGTTAACTAAATTTTTATAAAAATGATTCGAAACGCTATATTTGTTTAACGAAACTGCTAAAGATTCATTTAATAATTTCCTAAAAAGTTTATAGTATGCATTTTCAGATTGTTAATTTTAGGTTATTTATTTTAATTATTTTATTAAAAATTCATCGCTTTTGGGAATATTTATTCAGTATTAAATATCGTTCTAAAGTGTATAAACGTTTATTTTTTTACGGTAAAGAAAACTGCACACGTATGCGAGAGTAGAGATTTTGATTTTCCCTCTACCTCGAAAGAGTGCGATATATTGAAATCGATTCATCGTCTGTGTCAACTTCGATCGTATATGTGGCGTGGAATGAGGAAATGAGGTTTGAGAGGAAAAGCTGTAAGGCACATGTATTTTTCTTTAACTTTTTGATGCCTTCTTTGTCTCACTCATAGCACAATAGGAAAGGTCCCCTTAAATGTATCGCAGGTATCAAAATTTCAGAATTTCAACGACTCTGTTATTTTTAAAAAATAAAGTATATGAGATTGAATCGAGAAAGCAAAAAAGAGAAAAATGTCTGTCAATCAAAGATTTTTCATGTTACGGGTCCCTCGTCTTCAAGTCCCGGAGACGTTCGAAATTTCGAAACTTTGATACCTGCGCTGCATTTCAAGGGGACCTTTCCTAGGGTGCTGTGAGTAAAACAAAGAAAGCACCAAAAAAAGAGACAGTAAAAATGTGCCTTACAGATTTCCTCTCAGACCCCATTTCCTCATTCCACGCCACATATGTAATACTCCTATTTGGCCATGAGAAAGAGAGGTCTCTCCGAGAGCACCACAGTACCGACAACACTCTCTCTCTCTTTACTTCTAAACTCGTTTTTTTGCGCCGGCGCGAGCAAATCATACCAATTTATAGCAAAAATATACCAATTAGAATAACTTAGATTAATAATATACTCATATTCACAAACAAATTACATGATTTGACATTTTTCTAAAAAAAAGAAGCTCTCACAATTAATTTGAAGTTTCGACTATTTTGACGAGCTACGTGTTTACAATATCGTACACTCAAACCTCGATCGAAGACGCAAAAAATTTACGATTAGTCACGCTTGGCAGTTTTATGGGTTTCTCTATTGTCCCACGTTCTCCGCTGTTCTAAGAATAGCATTTACGACCTCGAAAGACAATGGACAAAAAACGATATGGCACTGCGTGCTACCGAAACCCAACCCTAAAAATACATTTTCTCTAGATATCTTTTGTTACTTTGACAGATTTATTGCCCTCGATCGAAGTCGCACAAGACTGAAGCGACGACTTCGATCGAGGTTTGAGTGTATTTACATTCTATATATAGCATATAGCGAGTGAGGTCCATTTGAAAGTATACAAAAGTCGCACATGCGCAGTACGGCTTGGAGTTCATCTATCCTTTACTGATTTCGGAGAGCCAACCTACAGGCGAGAATAGGAGGTGGCCATATAGGATTATTTCATATATGACTTCGATTAACTTGTGTCAATAGCTGTTAAACGCAGAAGAATAGCATCATTCGTGCTTGTTCGTGCCTGTTGCTTTGGATAAAAAGGTAACATTCCTCAATTTCACTTCTGACTATTTATTATTGTAAACTGTTCCAAGCTTGCGTTTGTGCATTACTGCATATCATTGCAATATTGCCTATAATTTTGATGCTAAAGCTGAATGGAATTTTTTCACAACTTCCCACGGAAAAGGTGCTTGTGATGGGAGGTCCAGTAAAGAGAAATGCATTTCGATCTAGTTTACAGAATATAAACATACTCCCCAAGACTTTTGTATGAATGGGCAAAAACGTTTTTTAAAAATATAAAATTCGACTTTTGTACAATAGAAGAATATGAAGGTCCCAATTGAATAAGGGGTTTCGCGCTCGGCCAGTAGGCAGGGGAGGGGATGACACGCAGAAGCGCCGGGCTTTCCGAAGCCCGAAATCTCAATAAACTAAAC
>JAPYZL010140879.1:0-14097 GCA_030522825.1 Platygaster orseoliae
ATTGTATGCTACACGAGACAAAAAGGATGATTCCAAATCGTGCCCAAACTTTGCACTCGTTGGAATCATCTTTTTTCTCCCTTGTAGCATAAATATCTATTTTCTGCCTACGCCTCTGACTTAGAACGTCCGTTCGCCTAATCCCATCCTTCTTTCAAATAAATACCCAAAACATTCGCAGGTTTCTCGATAATCTCGCCGACGGTGTAAGCAACGGGGTAAAAACAAAGCTCCGCGCGACGCCCTCGGAACAACAGCGGGGGAAGTGAACGAAAGCCGAAGCGGCAAAGTGTTGTTCGGTTCGGTCATGTTCGGTCGCTCAGTCCTCGCTCGGACGTCAACGTGAATGGGTCACGCGCGCGATTCCCGTCGTTTCCGCGTCTCGTATTGGTCCGCGCGAATTCGCGATCAGCCAATTACCGCCGAGGAAATTCGCGAAACCCAGCTTGTACTCAAAACTCTCTCGCGAACGTGATGCATCGACGCTTTTTGCGCGAGGACGCGAAATTTCGCCAGGACACGAAAACGACCTTGGCGAAAAACCGCGTGTCGAGCACCAGCTGATAACCGACCAAGCGATGGATAAAGTCCGACGCAAAAAAAAGCTCGTCTCGTCTCGAATGTGAAGTGCGCGAAAAATAAAAGACAGTTTTAGTGGTGTCGAACGCGGTTTTCCAGTGCAGTGATTCTTCCGCGAATCGGATTATTCGCACGATTAGCCGGCCAATGGCAACGACCGGTGGAATAATTCACGAGGGGAAATACTTGACGCGACGCGCGGCGTCCAAACGGTGATTATTACGTCTTTGGTTTTCTTTTCGCACTGTTTTACATACGTTTCTGTTTTCGCGCGAACGCGTTACGTCGTTGCTGATAATCGTTCTCTTATCAATTCCACGCTGCCTCGGGATTATTGCGCTTTTCTAGCGTCGCGTGGCAGTTTTTTTAACCTTGCTTTCGTGCTCGCGCTGAGAGAAAAATCTACTACTCTTAAATAATAAATATAGTAATTGAGTAAATATAGTAAATAAATATAGTAACAAAAAAAACGAGATTGAAGTTTCCAAATGAAATTTTCGAGTCGTCTTAAAGATTTCCGAATATTACAATTGCCGGACAAGTCAGTTCGACCGAACTTTACGATTGGAAAAATAGAGGATTGAAATGCTAGAATAAATTTTGATTATTACATCTTGTATGTGATTCATAAACTTGTATAAAGAAATTATACTTGTTGAATGATAAAGTTAATATGATGTATAACGAATTATTTTGCAGCTAGTTTGTTTTTTTAGTGCCTCAATAAATATTTTTTGTTACAAGAACACAATCATTATGCATAAATAGCCGAGGTTGAAATAGCAAATATTTTTTGAATTAAATTAAAAGAAAATTTATATAAATAATGAAGTAAAATACGCATTTTCAGGATATAAATTTTGGAAAAATTTTCTTTAGTTTATTTACCGCTATGTTAATAGCTAAAAAATAATCATTATCAATATTTTTTATAGAAAAAAAAGATTTGCTTAGCAGCGAAAAAATGTGAAGTTTCAGCAAAATTTTACAGGATGAATTTTTTTTTGCAGCAGTAGCTTTTTTTTGTTACCAGAGAATATTTATTATGAATATAATTCTATTGTATAGTAAGTATTCTTTGGTAGCAAAAAACATTCTTTCAGAAAATAAAAAAATAAGCTACTGCTGCAAAAAAATTCGTTGTCACGTTGTGTTGAAACAGCAGAACTTTTTTTTAATTAGAAAATTTGTTTTCAGTAACAAAAAATGTATTATATCATGAAATTAAATACGCGTTTTCAGGAAATAAATTTTGAAAAAATTTTCCATAATTTATTTATTGCTATTTAAATAGCTAAAAAACAATCATCAATTGTTGATCACGGAAATAAGAATTAGCTATAGCAGCAAAAATACGTGCTCTTTCAACACAATTTGACAGGATTAATTTTTTTTCAGCAGTAGCTAATTTTTTTGAAATCTCAACAAAACTTTTTTGCTACCAGAGCACAATCATTTTGCATAAAATTCCATTACTTATTAATTATTCTCTGGTAGCAAAAAAGATTATTTTAGACAATAAAAAATAAGCTACTACTGCAACAAAACTCGTTCTGTCAAGTTTCGTTGAAACAGCATTTTTTTTTTAATTAGAAAATTTTTTTTAATAACAAAAAAATTAATAAATCAGAAATGAACTACGCGTTTTCAGGGAATGAATTTTGAGAAAATTTCCTACACAGAGAGAACTGGTTTGGTTACAGCAACCATTGATTTAGTAAAATATGGACCCTCAAAAGTTTTGGGTACTATAACAAAAACATTGGTTATGACAACCAAAGCTTCTGTTAGAGCATCTAATGCTCAATTTTAATGACTGATACTTAGGTTGTAATAACAAATATTTGGTTATCATACCTAAAGTTTTGGTTGCACTACTCAAAACTTTGGTGGGATCATATTTTACTAAATCATTGGTTGCAGTAACCAAAAATTTCTCTTCGTATATGATTTATTTACTGCTATGTTAATAACAAAAAAAACAATCATCAATTGTGTTTCAACACAACTTGACAGAACAAATGTTTTTTTGCTGCAATAATTTTTTTTATCATACATAAAATTCCATTGCATAGTAATCATCCTCTAGTAGCAAAAAAGATTTCTTGAGGCAACAAAAAAATAAGCCTCTGCTGCAAAAATAATTCGTTCTGTTTCTCTTGAAACAGCACATCTTTTTGCTGATACAGCAAATCCTTTTTTTTCTGTGCTTATTAACTAGGAAACTTTCCATACCAGGAAGTTTTCCTGCGACATTCGGAATAGTCTCAGATGTTAGATCTTCTTTACAACCCCTCTGTCAGGTACGAAAAGATGCTGCCTCGTTCCTCGATTTCACCCAAGCCCATGCTCGTTGACAAAAGTGAAAAAGTAGCAACAATGAGCTCTTGCCGACGACGCGGAGGTAAACACGAGGAAAGGGGGAAATGGAAAATGTTGGATGTTGAAGGTTGTTTTATGGGAAGCGCGATAGGAAATGATTCGCGAAAACGTCACGCACCGGCGGCGTTGCTCAGAGTGCTCAGGTGCAGCGACAGGGAGCACGAGCTATATGGGCTTATCGCGAGCTCGTTCGGCGACGATTATGTATTATAGATTGCGGCCAGAGCGCGGCGCGCGACACTTATTATCCACGTGCACCACGGACGTGCCTTTTTTGTTCTCCGCGCGCGGTAGATTAAAACCGCGCGACGATTAATATTCATAGCTCGATCGATACGCGTGCGGTCGAACGATCGACCGGGAAAATCCAGTTCAACGCGAAAGCGACTTGACCGGAAATTCACGCGTCGGGGAAAGATCGAGGAGCGAGCAATCTCTGACAGGGGGTCATAGTCATCCCGCTATGAAAAAAACAAAGAATTTTTTGTTCTAACGCAACTTGATAGAAGGGATTTTTTTCACAGCAGATTGTTTAAAATCATTGCAACTAGTGTTGCCGGATGGTCCAAACCTTTCCCCATCAGAACTCGTTGAAAAACCACTAAATATGGAGACAAAAAACTTTTTTCCACATGAGACAACTGCCATTCAATGGTCTGTTATGGATTATGGAAAAGATTGAGTATTCCAGATCATTCACCGAAGAAAGTAGTGGTGACTGTCAAAAATGACGTTCACTTGATCAAACCTTGGCATAAACGCTTCTTCTGAGCCGTGCCTTCAAAAATTTCCATGATTTGACATGGCTCGAACTGTATTTAGATTTGTATGATCAAAAAACAAAGTCTCACATTTGCTGGCGAGAATTGGTACCGAAGAGTTCTTATGGTTATATACAATTTCACTCTGAATCCCTAAGCTCCTGGGAGGCAGCGGGCAATTTGAATCGCCCAACTCAAGCTCAGATCGAAAACAGAAAGAAAAATATAAATTTAATACCGGAAAGTTGATTTCTCAATCAAGTTTCTCAAAGTCCATGAAATTTTATTTTATTTTATTTAACTTCAACCTAATGAAAATTCGAGGAAATCTGTGATGATGACCCAAATAAATAAAAAAGTATAAAATATATTATATGTCAATTGATAACGAATACTGCCTCGAAAAATAAGCAACGGTTCGACAGTGCCAATCTGATCTTTATTCCGGTCGGTTTTATTTAAGATTCTCCGCGCGCGTATTTAGCCTCTTCTCTGCCCATCAAACTCACGTATTCGCATGCAGATTTTTGTCGCTCAGAATTACGGCTGCCGTGCGTTCAGTTAGAAAATAAAATTGTGCATTTGCATACGAATATCGCGGCCGTTGTAAAATGCGAAATTTAATTTCACTATCTGATTCTGCCTACTCTTTCGTAATCAGCCGTGCTATAAAGAAACCGTACGTTCTAACGCGGACGCTACATTTTGCGAAAATCTATGTTCCGTTTCGACTGACCTTTTCATTAATCACAGATTTTAATTGGCCCTGACTCATCATGCTATTTTTGATTTTCCCTGTCTTTCGTCTAGACTTTTGAAATGATCAATGTCAGAGAGAGATTTTTAAGGTTCAAACTCCTCTTGATGTTCGAGTAAAACTATTTATTATTTTATGTGAACATGAAAAATGTAACGATCGTGAGTGAAAAATAATAAAAACAAGTAAAAATTATTGAAAATGTACTGAAAATGTGAAAATTAATGAGAATGTAAAATTCAAAGTTAATTATTTTATTAATTTAAAAATAAAAAACATTTTGGCTGCAGAAGAATTTTTTCTGAAAAAAGATTCAAATGATAAATGGTTGTGTAGAATCACGCGAGAAATGAAAATTTGCAAAATTGTTTTGATTCAGTGGGTATAATGAAAGGAAATTCAATCTATGAAAACGTTGAAAATTTAAACAACTTGAAATCTTAAAATACTGAATTCTAGAAATATCAGAAAATATTTCGAATAATACGGATACTGAAGATATACTGAAAGTAATGAAAATCTATAAAAGATCTGAACAAATACTGAAAAATATGAAACTCCGAGTTCTAACGCATAAAATTCTAAAAAACATGTAAGCAATCTATAGAAGTATTAGAAACCTATAATAACACAAGAAAAAAATTAAAAATCATAAAAACATCAAATGAACACAAAAATACAAGAAATCTATGGAATAAAATTTTTTTTTATGTATGTAACTTTTCTTGAAATTTATAAAACTACTGAAAATCTATCACTGAAAAAACTATTTGATTGCGGCAATCATTGCGCATGATTTATATAGGCTCAATCATGTTTTTAGTTAAGGGAATCAAGTACTTGGTTGTGATTATCAAGTCTTGGTTTTGGCAATCAAGTACTTGATTGCTACAACCAAAAACCAAGTATACCAAATACAACCTTGGTTGCGAATTTGGTTGTGGCAATCAAGTACCTGATTGCCAAAACCAAGACTTGATAATCACAATCAAGTACTTGATTCTCTTAACTAAAAACATGATTGAGCCTATATCAATCATGCGCAATGATTGCCGCAATCAAATAGTTTTTCTCAGTGATGGAAATTTTAATTCTAGAGCATTTTAAACCTTAGAGTATGTGATTCTAGAAATCTGCAGAAAAATTTACATAAAGTTTTTATGAAATTCTTCAAATTAAATGAATATATTTAAATTGTATCGTAAATTTTTACGTTATTATTGTTTAAAATTTTGTTCGGTATTCGTACGGTTTGGAGGATTTTTTTATTTTTTCTATAAATCTTTACATAGATTTGTATAAATATTTTGTATGATTTTCTAATCATAAGTCACGTATAGAATTTTAGTTTTTTGCAAAATTTTTAAATTTTTTCCAGATTTTTCATCATATATGTGTACATGAATTCCTACTATTTTCAAGTATTTTTATAGATGAAATTAACTGTCGTAAATTCTGTTGTTGATTCGTTGAATTCGATTCACTTGTATTAAGAGTTTAAGAGTTTTTTATTTAATTATTATTCTTGAATTGAAAATTAGTTTACTATTACAGTATTATTATATAAATGGTAATTTCAATTGCGTAATTATTCTTATTGACATAAATTTTCAGTATTTAATAAATCTCTAGCATTTTCATCATAAACATGTAACTTTCTTGATACGAGATTAGAACGATAGCAATGCAGTGTAATAAAAAATACATTAAAATTTTCAACAGTCGTTCTGAATAAATTAGTGAATAGAACAAAATTTATTTATTTTTAAACAATATTTAAAAAATTAGTCTAACGTATTACTCAGTTATTGAACTATTGAGGAATGCGTACACACCAATTTCCTCTGCTGCGAGCCTCGAAACCAGATATCACATCAAGTAGTTCGCGCACCTGCCGCTAAGAGCGCGTGGCATAACTTTTCTCGCAATGCAATAATAAATTTGTCGAGAGCGAACTTATAAGCGCGGATTCCTAGCTCGATGTCTCTCGTTCACACGATTTACATTTGTAAATACGTAATGGACTTGAGACCTTTAAGTGAATTTTGTGTATTCTTATGAAGCGTGGTATCATCAGGTATGTAGTAATATTATGTACGCAAAAATGTGCCAACACTTTATTTATCTTCAATATTAGTACGGTATTCTCCACGTTTCCCTTTTCCTACAATTAATGTTTGTTTGGATTCTGTGCATTGACATTCGACTTGAATCTTCTGTTTAAAATCTGCAAATTTTACCATACTCCATTTACATCGCTAATATTTCGCTTTCACTTCTTCTTTTTAATACTCTTTTTGGTGTATTTTCCCCTAATTTATTCCCTACTACTAGGTATTTAGTAATGTTATGTATGTCCATGTTGCTGACATCTATTTGTTCACCAGATGTCTATGATATGTTATCTATATCTAAAATAATATGTAAAATTAAATCCATCATTCTAAACGGAATAAAGTCTAATGAATTGAATTATTTCGATCTATTCCAAAGAATAAAAATATAATTATTGTATCAATACATTATATTTAAATAACAAGCGACATTTTGGAATGAAGAACAGAACTAAAAAACTCAGAAGTTATGAAGTATACTTTAAAAATTCGGAAAAAATTAAAAATTACAGGAAATCAATGAAAGTTACTGTTTTCAGAAAGATCAATTCAAACATTCAAAATAGTTGAAATTTTCGAAACTACATCATCAAACTTGAGGAATCTGCAGATGAATCTGTAGAAATAATAAAATTTTTTAAAAATACTTCGAAATTTTCTATATAAAATACAACACAAAAAATCTGGAAATCTACGAAATACTCAAAATCTGTGTATCATACATATTTTCAAAAATCTTTAAAGATAGGAAAAATTTTCAGAACTTTAATTTCTAGAGCATCGAGTTCTAGAAAGCTATATAGAAATCTTTAATAATATTAAAATATTTAAAGTTTTATAAGTACTTGAGAAATATATACAATAAAAAAAATATTAGAAAAAAAATTTGTACCTTAGCGATTTGAAAATCACGAAAATTGAATTCCATTGTATTTAATACGTATATGAAAAATGCGTGATTATGAACTCGAAAAAATGTTTAACGTGAAAATTCCCATGTTCAAAGAACTGAAAAATCATCCTTTTATAATCGGATTATCAAGGATTTATAGTTATAAAATCCTAAGCTAATTATGATATTCCAAATTCCGATTAATAAATCTAATTTTTAAATTAGATGTCACTGCATTGAAAATTTCAACGATTTCGAATATTTGAATTGATTTTCCAGAAAATAGTAACTTTTATTAATTCCCAGTACTTTTTGTTTTTTTCCTAATTTTCTTTGTAATCTGAGAATTTGAAGAATTTATAGTAATCATGTACATATTTCTGTATAGATTTCGAGATTTACGTGCTCTAGATTTCAACATTCTCTAGAAAGATATACATTTTTTTTAAAAACACCTTGCGAAATTTTTTTTTCCCTATGCCTATGATTAGTGTTTATTAGACAAAAATTTTTTTTTAATTTTTTAACGTTACTGTATGGCCATGTTGTTAAATAATACTGAATTGGGTGAAATTCAGACAGCTTCTATAATTAATTGATCGAAATATACAAGAGATTCGATTTAGAATCGGTTTGTTAACACAGCCAGTGACACTTTTGATGAGCTTATTTATACTCTGAAAGGGGCTTGAGAGACTGTTAATATAATAGGCTCACCGCAATGACAACGATCATCGGACATTCCCGATTTCACTTCCTCTTCTCAATAGGGGAACATTGCAGGGTTTGGCCTTGTATTGGATCTTGTTTCATCCTCCACAAACTCTGATTTATGAAAGTTTTTTGAATAGTAATTCATTATTCAAAATGCTACATCATTTATTAATAATGTGAAGTTAATGACAAGGAATCTGATTATTTTATTAATGAAATATAAACCTTAAAATTTAACATCGTTATAAAAATTGACCTAACTTTTTAAATTTTACATTTCAAAATGAGAAAAAAAACTGCTTATCACGTTTCTGATGGCATATTGAATTAAATAAAAAAAATAAACTGTTGTGATCAATACTATTTTTGGAAATTAGAAAATTCGATGCATCAACTCTAATCGTACCAAAATCGCGAATACGAGTTTCAGCTTGAAATAAGGAATTAAAAATTCATCAAGCTGAAAATACCGCGAACGAGTGAACTTTGACCTGCCGGCGTCCACCGCGAAAGTACGTGACTGTATCAACAAATGCCGAGCAATTAAAACGAGGATCATTTCTCGGGTCGTTATACGAGCGAAAAAAGAGCCTCGCAACCTCGAATCGCCCGTATTATAATCCGTCAACGTACAACATTGTGCAAATGAAATGCAGCGGTTGTTGAAAGAATAAATTAAACGATAGAAAAATTGGAAGTTATTATTTTGTGAATATGGATTTTTCGTTGAAATTTTGTTTTTTTGAATAATTGAATAAAAAAGATTAGGAAAATGGAGAGATTTATTTTTGAATAAAAACTTTTAGAAAAATATTTTTTTTTTGTTTCAGATTTCAAATTTTTGGATCATTAGGTTTTGCTGTATAAAATAATTAGGTAATGAGATATTAGCTTTTGAAATTGAATTCTTCGAAAATTCTGATGATTTTTGAAAAGAGCATACATATATTTCGTACCAATAATATCATTAAAAAATGGTTATTGACTATGACGTTGAAATAATCATTAACACCTTTTATCGGAGTCACTTGATACGATAATCTTATTCGAAGTACTGCAATTCAATAGATGGGTAATTAAGATCATAATTAAATATCGTTGATGATCGCGATTTTCCCAGGTCTAACGAGGATTGCGCAAATGTCCGTTATTGCGGGCGCCGCATCCTTCCTCTGATAAATTCACTCGCTTCTGTCCCGTTCATTAAAATACCTCGCCAAATTCTTCACCGTGCGAAGCGTTTTTGTTGAGTTTTTTTGTCTCGAGAAACGGTTCTGATTTGATGGGATGGGAATGATCCTTCAGTTTTTTATGAACTTTAAAATTTTCGAAGATTTCTGCGATTTTTTTCTGTAATATGCAGTAGGTGTTCCTTAAGAATGTTTTTTTCTTAATAGTTAAAAATGCCATAATTTTGAAATCGGTGATAGAGTTTAAATCTTGATTAAAATTTATCATTGTTTTCAAATTAAATTGAGAAGATTATATAATTCTCCATCAGCACTCTCACCAAAATTGAAACAATTCAAAATTACGAAAATATAATTTCAAAGTACATTTCAAAAAAACATAAGGAATATATAAAAATACAATAAACCTACAAATCATACAAAAATTAGAATTTATTACATGATTTTTTTTATATAATAAATCGTGTAAAATACAACATAAATGTGAAAAATGAAATCGATTCAAAATTACAATCAAAAATAAAATGAAATATCTTTCATTAGAATACTCTCACAAAAATTGAAACAATTTAATAAATTAAATTAAATAAATAAATAATTTATTATCATTAAATATTCTCAAAAAAATTAATAAATGAAATAATTAAAATTAGTAAATTAAAAATTACGATCATAAATAAAATGAAATAATCTTATGATGAATACTCTCATTAAAATACTCTCACAAAAATTGAAACAATTGAAAATGACGAAAATATAATTTTAAAGAACAATTCAAAAAAACATATTAAGGAATATATAAAAATAAAATAAACCTACAAATCATACAAGAATTAGAATTTAGTATATACCTGATTTATTTTTTTAGATAATAAATCATGTAAATTACAACATAAATGTGAAATATGAAATAAATTCAAGATAACAATCAAAGATAAAATAAAATACTTTCATTAAAATACTCTCACAAAAATTGAAGAAATTTAATAAATAAAATAAAATAAATAAATAATTTATTATTATTTATAAATATTAAAAAAAATTAATTATATGAAATAATTAAAATAAGTAAATTTAAAATTACGATCAAAAATAAAATAAAATACTTTCATGATAAATACATACTCTTACAAAAATTGAAACAATACAAAATTACGAAAATATAATTTTAAATTACAATTCAAAAAAACATTGAAAATATATAAAAATACAATAAACTGGCAAATCATACGAAAAATGGAATTTGTTATATAATTTTTTTATATAATAAACCATGTAAAATACAACATAAAAGTGAAATATAAAATAAATTAAAAATTTTAATCAAATTAAATGAAAACGCAATTAAAAATTTGAAGAATTCTAACAACAAAAGTGATTAGAATATTCGTAAATTTTTAAAATGATCTTTAGCTACTTGAATAAGTAATTCAATAACATTTTCAACGTTTTCAAAAAAGTTCCAAAATTGTAGTGCTTGGAACATTTTTGAGATGCATTTGAGAATTCCAGTAGAGTATTATTAGAGTGACAAGTTGTTTGTGATTTTTGAGAACTTTTACAAATACGTTTTCAAAAGCTTGGCCGTACGTCTTTACACTTAGAGAAAAATCTAGTACTTTTTAGTAAAAAATGTAGATATGGGAGATCGAGATGAAATATAGTAAATTTTACTTTATACAGTATTGTATTATTTAAAACATTCGTATTGTATTCATGCAATACTTACGAAAACATGTCATTGATTTTTTTTTTTTCATTTCATTTTTTTCGATTAAGTCAATTTTCAGTAATGGGCCACATTCTTTACAACTTTTTGACAACAAGTAAATTGTTGAAAAATTCTTAGAGAATGAAATAAAATCGAGTTTGAAAAATCTGCAACTATCCAAACGTAGCGTTTGGTTTCTAGTTGAGTCTCCATTTCTAAGATTTTTAAAATTTTTAAAATTTCAAATTTTAGAGCTTGTACACTGAGAGAAAAATCTAGTACTTTTCAGTAAAAAACATAGTAATGAGGGATCGAGATGAAATATAGTAAATTTTACTATATACAGTATTGTATTATTTAAAATATTCGTATTGTAGTTATTGGCATATAGTATAGTAGTTGTAGCTATACGTTCCAGTAAAACTAAGTATAGTAATACTTAAAAAATTGTAGAAATTATGCTTTTTTTAGGTAATTTCCCATATCTTGTACATTGAGAACTGTTATATACTACAGTAAAAAATACAATATGTTTAAATTAAAAATTAAAACAATATTGTATATTTTCCTAGAGTACAGTAATTTTTCCAACGTTTATAGTACAAATTACCAGATTTTTTTCTCAGTGTAAGAGATGGAACTCTCTATTTCGAAGATAACCTCGATGGTCACAAGTCCCAAAATAGTATTCCATCTAGCAAAATGAACTGAAATAATAATATGAAATTTATAAATAACACTGAAGACACTCTAAAATGTCAATCTTATTTTCAGATGCAACAAAATAAAGGGTCGACTTGAAATTCAAATAGTATCTTGTATTCAGTCCATTTTAAACTTATTTTCAAGCAAGCAAATTTTAAATCAAGAGGATATGTCTTGAATCAAGAATGGTTTCCTCAAATTATGTTGAATCTTCCTAATTTAAGACTTGCCTGCTTGAAATTAATTGTAAACACCGATTAAATTTAAGACACTATTGGAATTTCAAGACGTGCCTTGATTTTGTTGCATCTTAAAACAAGATTCAATTTTTATAGTAGAGTACGAGGTTTTTTCCTCGGTGTTCTTCTCTTGTCAGAGATTGCCCTTTTCTGAACCATGGCATCATTTATGGAAGCATTCCTAGGAAGAGTAATGGGTTGTGTAGGAATAGCGTTGTTCCGGAATCACGTTTAATCTGGTGGACGAATTTCGTTGGCTCCATAAATCGTGTCGTGGCACGGTTTTGGGTTTGCGGGCGGTCACGGTGTCAGGTCGGCCTGTTCGTGCTGAGAATTCGTCGTCCTACGCGTGCACATCGCTCCCGCAAAAGAGAACCCGACGGTCACGCGATTTCCCTCCACCGCCACGATGCAAGAAGATGCTATCGGCAACGATTCACTTGCCTCATGCGCAAATTCAAAGTCACAGCGGAAATTAATATTCTCGGCTTTTCACTTTGGAAGTAACGGTCGAGGGGATCCATTGTTTTTTGGTTGGACGAGTGTCGAGCGGGTCAAATTGACCATGACGCCAGAAAAATTTGTGCAGGATCATCTGGAAGATGTTTTAATTGTTTAAATTGATTTTTTATCATATTTTTATATTTGTAAACTATTTTAAGAGTATTTAACCACCTTCATTGCAGTTGTATTCAGAATTTCTTCCTCTACGTTCGGTCCATGAAACATGAGATGTACGAAATCACGAAGATGATTTCCGAGGATGCATCGCACACAGTCTGATTACGTAATCGCCTCCTTTCCCCCTGCCCTCTCCCCTCTTCGAGGGAATCATCTATCCGCGGTATATTAGCATATTCATCGCAAATGAAGCTTATGAATCCATTGGTGAGGTATGCGACGACACAGGCGTGGTTTTTGATTGAAGATTACCCCGCATTCCTGAAATGTATCCGAGTCTGGCATAAATTAACCTATCCAATTTCAGCGAAATAAAGAAGCGCTGGATTAAGATAATCTTGTCCCGAGTAATTAGAGAGGCTGCGATTCACCGCGAATTAAACAAGTTTCATAATTCTGAATTAGCGAATTTATAATTCTTTTGAAACTTTTAAAAATTTTTGAATCAAAAAATAAATGTATTTAAGAATATTGATAAATTAATCCATAAATAATAATTATTATAATTTATTAAAAATACTATTTATTATATACTATTGAATAACAATAATAATAATAATTAAATGTAATAATAATAAATTCAAAAATAAAATTTAATTCATTCATTTTCGATTAATTCTTCAACTTTAATTGAATTTTTAAAATTCTTTTAAAATTAGCGAAATTATAATTCTGAATTTCCCTCGAAATCGCAAAGCATACAATCTGCCTTTTTTGGGACTGTGATTTAGGTTTTTTTTTTAGTATTTTTGATTTAGATAAGCCATTTATTTTGTAATACATGTAAAGTCATTTCTGTTCAATCATGTTAATTTTTTTCTTTCATTTTTTATCAACACAATTTACTCATTTTTATCATCCATTTTATCATTTATTAACTATCATATATAATCATGAAATAAAATCATTTATTTACTCATTATAATTTTCGATTTTTGACTTTTATGATAACTATTGAAAAATATGAGCATTTTCCGAACTTTTTTAATCTATAAGTGAAGTGAGCACTTTTTTCTCAAATTTAAAAATTGGTCGTTATACAGCGTGTCCCAAGTCAAGTGCGACAGCTTAAAACCATAGATTCCTTATGAAAATCTAAGACTTTTTTTCCTTTGCCATTTTAAAAAAAACTCAAAATTTAAAAAGTTATTCAAGCCGAAAATTTTAATAATAAATGCCCTCTATCGACAAGTGGGGGTCAAATTCACAGACCAAACTTTTCCTAAATTTTCTTTATATTTTTCTGAGTAAAAAAGTCATTTGCCACTTTTTATAAAACTCAAAATCCAAAAAGATATTCGAGTTTGAAATCTGAGAAATCTGATTGGTTGAAACTTTCAACTCGAATATCTTTTTTGATTTTGAGTTTTGT
>JAPYZL010140888.1:0-12566 GCA_030522825.1 Platygaster orseoliae
GTACTCCAAAAAGAGGATTTCGTTCCTGCGTTCTATAAAAATGAAGTGGCCACTTTTACACATGCATGGAAAAAAATATTGTATGCTACACGAGACAAACAGGATGATTCCAACGAGTGCAATTGCGCACTCGCTCCGCTCGTGCCCAAACTTTGCACTCATTGGGATCATCCTTTTTCTCCCTTGTAGCATAAATATCTATTTCAAGAAAAAATATCGTATTAAATTTTGAGTGTTTCCTAGATTTCTATTACTTTTTAAATTAAAATTTATATAAATATTTTTTAAATGTAAATATAAAACTGAAATTTCGAAAAATTACAAATTCAAAATCTAAATTAACTTAAATTATTACCATACAGAACTTTTTGGAATGTTCGAAAATCATCGAGAATTCTGAAAAATATAATAGATATTATTAAACTCCAGAAAATATTGATAAATTTTGTAAATTGTAAAATATTTCTCAAATTTCAATAAATATCTCAAGGTTTCATTAATTTTGAATTCAAAAATACTGAACAACTAAGAATCACCCAATTTTGGATTTGTTTTCATCCATTTAACTTTTCTGTGCAAGTGCAAAAAAAATCATTTATAGATATTATAAAAATATATATCTGGGATATATATGATATAAAAAATGATGCAAATTTTTTACAGTTTTCGAAATTGTATATTACGTAAATTCACCGGTAAATTTTCAAATTAAAATTAAAATTTTAAATCGAAATTAATTCAAATTTTCCCCAAACACAACTATTTGAAATCTTCAAAAATCATCAATAATTCTGAAAAATATAATAAATTCTACAAAATTCCAAAAAACGTTGATTAATTTTTTAAATTGTGGAATATATCTGAATTTTCAATTGATATCTCAAACTTTCATTAATTTTGAATTCAAGAATACTGAACTACTGAAAATCATACAATTATTGATTTTTTTTTTAACTATTTAACTTTTCTGTGCGAGTACAAAAAAATATTATTCCTGCAATGATTATTCGAGAAACGCTCTATTTTCAATTTACAACTATTATATTTTGAAACGACCAATGAAAGCCAAAAAAATTATTATTCAATTTAAGATTATACGTTTTGACTTTATTTTATGTCTCAATGATTGATTTTTGAATTATAAGTTAGGTTTTATTATAATTAACTGTAGCAATGATTATTTATGATTTGATACTTAACCTCATGAAATTATGGATATTTAAATGAGGAACCTATTGTAAATTTGTGGGAAATTATTATTATTATTCATAATTATAATATGATATGATATTGATAAAAATATTATTATTATTATTATTATTAATTAATTGTAAGTAAATGGATTATTGATTTAAGATTGTGAAATTAAGAAAGAATTGTTTTTTTGTAGTTCCTGAAGAGGGTCAAATATATGACTATAAATAAGTAGGTGTTAAAAGTTTTTTAAATATAATAATTATTTCTGAGATTTTCCAAAAATTTTAGTATTGGAACATGTGAGCTGCTAGAAAAACATACGTAAGTTCTCTTTTGAAACGCGGCAGCCTTTCCAGAAGCGTTGTATATCTGAGACTATGAAGGTGATAAGAGCAAGTACAAGCGGATACACGAGGGAGTTTCTTTATTTCCTGTATCGCTCGATGCGGGGGCGTTAATACACTTCCTGACGCTCATTCATTGTCCTTCGAGCAAAAATCACGCGTCTCGCGGAAACCGTCAACCGGAAAAAGAAAAATCTCTGAAAATTCCTTAGGCTTTCATCTTCACAAAATGATCTCATCCAAAAAAAAAATTATTTTCAGATAATAAAAGATGAAAGATCATAAAAAAATTATTTATTTAAATGATTGGGCCTTATCTTACGATAAAAAAATAACAAAATAATTAATTACTTATAAAAAATTGAATGATAAAATTGAAACTTATACAATATAATTTATTTATGCATAATAAGATACATGTATAACAACAAATAATAATTTGCAATTTCCACCATTTCCTCATCTCAAGTTATTTACGATCCCATTGAGACACCTGCATATTAAATGTACATTTAAACTTTATTGCATGCTAATTGCGAAAAAAATGTTCAAAGGCATCGCTTTGCTTGTGCTTTATATATAACTTGGTTTTCATGTGGGGGCGTATTTCCGTTCGCGGTTCCGCCGCGGAATTGAAAATCGTTACCGAATGGATTTTATTGTCACGTATGAAGTTTCCTCCTAAACGCGCGCTCCCTCAACTCTCCCTCTGATTTTTAATTCCCGATTGCTTCTAATTTTGAAACTATTCAAATTCGACTGGTTTTTAAACATCACTGAATAAGTTATTCACTGAATCGTTATTTTTCAACTATTTTTATTATTATATAATTTTAAAAATTATTTTTAAAAAAATTATTATTATATTCATAGTAAAAGTTTTTTTTTGTAAAACTATGTTTAATGTTCACTTCAAAAATTTTTGATCAATTGGTTAAACTTTTGAACTGAATATCATCAAATCATATTGTTTGCTTAATAAAAAAATCGAGTTCTTCAACAATGAATGAAATTCAAAACTTTTCAAATCCTTTTTGTTCTTAATAAGTTCTTGAAATTCCGAAAACGCTATATAAAAATAATTTTCAATTTGAGAAGAATCTTTAATTAACTTAATTATTTATCAACATGAAAATATAAATACTGCAGCTCATGAATAATATTAATTATTATATTTATTGTAAAAGTAGACTATGTTTAATGTTCATTTTAGACATTTTTAATCAATCTTCAAATTTCAATTCGAATATCATTAAATTATATTGTTTATTTAATAAAACAATCGAATAATTCTTCAACAATGAATAGTGATTTAAAACTTTTCAAATCCTCTTATTTTCTCAATCAGTTTTCAAAATTCCAAAAACACTATGTATAAATCACTTTTACTTTGAAAAGAATCATTAATTAAGTAAATTGTTTATAAATTTGTAAATTTGAACGCTGCAGCTCATGTCAAATATTTATTGTTATAAAAATTTATTGATTATTAGTTATGAATAGATAATATATTATAAAAAATATGTAAAATAATGTAAAAATATGTAATATGAAAAAATAATATAATAGTATAAATAATTTATACTTGGATTTTTTCATTTTTGACCCCATGGATCGTACAGAATTCATCATATTTCTTGTTATACTTATAGTGAAAGTTTTTAATTGGAAAACTATATTTGAAGTTCATTCAAAGAATTTTCAATCAGTCGTTGAAACTTTTGAATCGAATATCATCAAATTATATTGTTTATTTAATAAAAAAATCAAATTCTTCAACAATGAATTATAATTTCAAACTTTTCAAATCCTTTTTTTTTCTTAATCAGTTTTTAAAATTCCAAAAACACTATATAGAAATCATTTTCGTTTTGAAAAGAATCATTAATTAACTGAATTATTTATAAACTTGAAAATCTAAACGCTGAAACTCATGAATAATATTTATTATTATATTCATAGTGAAATTTCTTTTTTGGAAAACTTTAAGAGTAAATATGTTTCATGTTCAATTCGAAGATTTTTACTTTTAAACATGTGTCAATAGTTAAAACTTTGGAATCGAATATCATCAAAATATATTGTTTGTTAAATGAAAAAATCGAATTCTTCAACAATAATTAATAATTCAATATTTTTCAAATCTTTTCTTTTAATCAGTTCCTGAAATTCCAAAAACACTCTACAGAAATTATTTTCACTTTGTAAAAATGACTATGTAAAAAAATTTCAACCAAACTTCAACCTAACTTAACAAACACAATTTTTAATATATAATTTGACACTTTTTTCATTTATTTTAAATAATTTGAGGTTTTTTCGTGGATAAATAAATAAACCATCCAGTATTCTTATGTAAATAATTGTTTCTGCCCTGATTATTATCAAAAATATATAAATAGTTGTAAAAATCATTACAAGAAATTTATTTATAAATAAAAAAACAACAAATGACACAGTGATGAACTTATACTTTAATTTTGCGCTTCACAAAATCTCGAATTCATCCAACTACAAGTTGGACAAAAAGTTTAAAATTTATCGAATCACTGCTTGTAACGCGATTACGGTGTTTATTTTTATTTGCGACTTTTGGTACGTATACAACTCCAATGCTTTTACCTTATTTGAATATGGCTCGTAAATCGTAATCAAAAATATTATCACACGCTTGGACCATTAAAGGAGAGAGAGTATACTCTCCGGTCGAAATTTATACGTGCCAGGGCCAAGTGCTGGAAATGATGATTTGCAGAAAATTAGGGCTTGGGACATTTTTTCTGTCTTATTTTTATTCGGAAATTGATTAAAGAAAAAAAATTCGAATCGTTAATTATTAATTAAGAATGAAATCCGAAAATTAGTGACACTATTTTTTCATTATTTTTTAGCCCATAAAAATTTTAATTTATAAAAAAAGATCAAGTCTTACTGTAATTTTGTGAACAAGTTTTTTTTCTCTGGAAAACATTTCTCGCGAGAACTTTGCAAAAAGAATGGTGCTCGTAGCGACAAAGTTGATAGCACGGTTTCGCAACAATAGCAAGTTAAATAAACAATCGCAAATATGAAGCCATAGTTCCATTTTCTTGCTTTTTTCAGTGTGGAGTGAAGTACGTGACTTTGCCATTCAATGATTTTTCATCATCTCGTTTCAGGGTGATTCAGGGATTCGAGGGCATCCTGGAGAACCAGGAACATCAGTGAGTATAAATATTACAAATAATTCATATTTCACTTGGAGAAAAATGCTTTGGTTACAGCAACCATTGATTTAGTAAAATATGTTTGCCGTAACCAAAAATTTTTCTTCGTGCATCGATGTAAAAAATTTCCAGACTGAAACACATTGAGATAAATTCCTTGACAACCTTGCCCAACATTATTTTACGACCTCGCGAGATGCAACAATCTTTTCATAAACGCGAAAAGTAGAACGCGTATGTCACAAAGTATACCTTAACTGTACCACGAAGTGCGCAATGTGAAAAGCGATTGCACGAATCGTGTATGAAGCGAAGGTAGGTAAATTGCGAGTGTAATTATAAATCAAACGAACAGGGCAGACAAGGACCTCCTGGGGTGATGGGCCCTGACGGCCTCGATGGATGTAACGGGACGGACGGTCGAGCAGGGGCCCCGGGACTGCACGGGGAATTCGGAGATCAGGGCCCACCGGGGCCGATGGGACTTCCGGGGCCCATTGGCGAACCCGGGGAGGGAGGTGTCAACTCGGTCGGAGTCAAAGGGGAACGCGGTGTGCCAGGAGTCGACGGTCCCAAGGTCAGTTTTCTTATTACGAAGTTTGCCAATATCCGTTGTAGGGATTTTATTGTCTAACCCACGATGTATCATTCATTGCCCAATCAAAGTCGAATCTCAAGAAAATATAATTTCCTCGATAATTTCTGTTAGGGATTTCCTGGCAGCCCTGGAGCACGTGGAACCACGGGTCGCATAGGAGAAACCGGAGACCAGGTAAGTTCATAAATGTAATATTCATAAGAACATTGTAAAATTTTCGAACTTAATCCGAATATTTATAAAAAATTAAGATAAAAAGTACAAATTTGTTGGCAATTCTTATGGTGATAAAAATCATGAAATTTTTGCATGAAAGCAAACAATTCACGTTTTACAAGTGCGAATACGAAAATAAGATAAAACTGCAGTTGCAATACAATCTTATCTATGTAAAAATTGTTTTTAATGAAAAAAAAACGTAATTAGGGATTTCCCGGTCGACCTGGATTTCGAGGAATAAAAGGTGACAAAGGAGAAAGCAAGTCCGGAGACAGGTAATAAATAATTCATAGATTTTTTTCTTAAAAAGTAAAAAGTAGCAAAAAGGATTTTCTGTGATTTATACAGTTTTTTGTACCTTTTTAAAAAGAGTTTCATTTTTTTAGTCTTAAAGGACAAAAAGGTGAACAGGGAGATAAAGGTCGTACTGGAAATCCGGTAAAACGATTGAATCCACCGAAGAAGTTTATTGCAAGGAAAGGAATGAAAGGTGAAAAAGGTTACGAAGGTGATCGCGGAGAATATGGCAGAGTTGGCGAAAGAGGAAGCAGCGGAATACCGGTAATCATTTTTTATTCAATGCCGTGTGGAAAAGGCCACTTTTCCACAAACTTGGTTTGATGGCAAATATCAAACTTAAAAATTTTAAATTAACCCAATTTCCAAATATCTTTATTTTCGCAACATGTATTTTACAGGGAAAACCAGGATATGACGGTGTAAAGGGAATAAAAGGAGAACAAGGCAACGACGGTCCCAGAGGAAAACAAGGCCACCTTGGGCCCGACGGGCCCGAAGGAACCAAGGGCGCGAAAGGTGCTCCAGGTTACGCTGGTTTTCCCGGAGCAGATGGAATGCCAGTGAGCCTATCACCCAGAAATTAAACACAAAACTGATATAATCACAATATAAAATTTAAAAGAAACAAACAAACTCTTTCAGGGCGAATTCGGAGAAGATGGGCGCATGGGTCTTCCTGGGCCTCAAGGATCTGAGGGTGAAAAAGGAATGTACATGCCTGAGTTAGACGAAATTATTCCTGGAAACGATGGAATTCAAGGAGATCCAGGTATTGCCTGAAATCTCATAGTTTTTTGTCTGCATAAAAAAAATCATGTCATTTTCGTCAGGACCTCCTGGAGAAATCGGTCTTTCGGGAAAACCTGGTAATCCTGGCAACATCGGCTTTTTGGGCCCACCGGGGCCTCCTGGAGATCAAGGAATTCCAGGAAAACCTGGAGAAAAAGGATCTTCGGTAAAAGGTCAACGAGGAGATGATGGTAATAATACACTCAAAAAAAGGTTTTAACTTTTCCTTTCAATTTTGAAATAGAACAATTCTGTTCCCAAACGTTTTTTCATTAACCATTATGTTTTCAAAGGTTTCCCTGGTAGAAGAGGTCTTCAAGGAGAATCTGGACGACAAGGACTAATGGGCCCAGTGGGTCCCAAAGGCTTCCCTGGAGTAACCATCGAAGGACCCCAAGGAATGGATGGAAAACCAGGATGGGATGGATTACCAGGATCGATCGGTGATCGCGGAGAACCAGGATATACTGGTGAAATGAACAAATCAAAAGGATGTAACTCAAAGAACGAAGAGGGATTTCATCCAAGTGTAACATGTATATTTCAGGAGAAAAGGGTTTTCCGGGAAAAGGTGTGCGAATACGGGGTCCTCCAGGAGAAGTAGGATTACCTGGAATTCCAGGAATAATGGGTTCTGATGGCCTCCCTGGTATTCCAGGCCCAAAAGGGCCCAAGGGTCTTATCGGAGAAGATTGTGGCGTTTGCTTCCCAGGTAGGCAAACACTTTGTTGCATCTACCGCAGCTGCATCCACCTCAGTTGCATCTTATTCCATTGCATTCACTTCTATTACATCCACCTCAGTTGCATCCAACTCCATTGCATTCACTTCAGTTGCATCCAGACCGTTGCGTTCAATTCTGTTGCATCCACCCCGTTGCATTCACTTCAGTTGCATCCACCTCTGTTGCATTCACTTTTGTTGCATCCACTCCGTTGCATTCACTTTAGTTGCATCCACTTGGTGCATTCACTTCTGTTGCATCCACTTCTGTTGAATCCACCCCGTTGTATTCACTTCATTTGCATCAAATTTCGTTTCTTTTCACCAGGACTCGCTGGTGCAAAAGGAGAGCGGGGTGATCCTGGTCGTGACGGGCAGCCAGGATTGCCCGGAGTACCAGGTTTCCGAGGTTTCATCGGGCCCAAAGCAGAGCGCGGGAAAACCGGACCCATCGGAGAGCAGGGAATTCAGGGAAAGCCTGGAGCTCACGGGACCCAAGGGCTTCAAGGCCCGAAAGGTGTGCCTGGTAAAGTGATATTGCCTCCAGATTCGCAGCTCAAGCCGGAACCTGGAGACGTGGGTGACAAAGGTTATCCTGGGCCTGAAGGTTTGAGGGGCATTAAAGGAGAGAAAGGCTCGTCTGGGGATGACGGTTTACCTGGTCTCAAGGGATATAAGGTACTGTCCTTTACAGAAAATGATGTATATTATTTTTGAAAATTTTAGGAATGTTTTACAGTTTTTGTAGTTTCAGAGTACTTATTTTTGAAATAATTTAAAAATCTGTAAGATTGAGCTTTTATACAATGCAGGGCAAAAGTATTATATACATACCTATGTAATTGTAAAAAAATCGAGTTTTTCTCAGGAGTCCCAATACTTTAAACTACAGGTAGTATTAGTGTAAATCTTTTAATGACTCGATCTATTTCGCAAAGGGCAACCGTGGTCTCTCCGGTTTCCCCGGTCGAAACGGGACGTACGGATGGAACGGTAGACCCGGAGATAAAGGAGACGCCGCCAGTGAACCCAAAGAATACTTACGCGGAGACCCAGGTTTTCCAGGTCTGGACGGAGAAAAAGGTGAACCCGGGAATTTCGGGGAAAAAGGAGAAGTTGGGGAAGCGTCGGAATACACTATCAACGGGAACGTCAAAGGCGAAAAAGGATTTCCGGGAATACCTGGGGAATTCGGTAAGTTTTTGCACATCCCCAAAAGTCATCACAATCATTCACATGTCAAAAAGAATTGTTGATTCTTCTTCTTCCCAGGTTTCGATGGATTTCCGGGACTGAAAGGATCAACGGGATACCCAGGAGTCCAAGGACTGAGAGGGCCTCAAGGTCCCAATGGCACGTCTCTGCAGGGCCCAGAAGGTTTCCGAGGTTTTCCTGGAATGCCAGGGGACCAAGGACCACGTGGTTTTGCTGGAGAACCGGGTTCACCAGGACTTGATGGAATGCCTGTAAGCCTGCTGAACATCGAACTTTAAATTTCAAAATATTCTTCAAGTAATGCATGAAAATTATTCTTTGCATTCAGGGGTCCCCTGGAAGAAAAGGAGATCGAGGAGATCCAGGTTCGAATTTGCTTTTCGGTGATATGGGCGAAATGGGTCCTCCAGGGGAAAAAGGAGATTTTGGCAACTTCGGGCCTTATGGCCCTTCGGGTCCTCCTGGCATCGACGGTGTCAAAGGTGTCAAAGGGAACAAAGGGGCTCCAGGGTTCAGCGGAGCTTCTGGTTTACAGGTAATATCTTCATTTCTCATTTGGATATTTTGTTTATCTTGTCTTCTATTCATGCGCGAACATAGGGTGCCAAAGGCCAACGCGGTGACAGCATCCAAGGACCGAGAGGTCGACCAGGTTTCGATGGACTTCCAGGAAAACCTGGTCCAATCGGGTTTCCTGGCGTGAAAGGTTCCGATGGTTTGCAAGGTTTCTTCGGGACGAAGGGTCTGAAGGGAGAAATTGGATTCGGAGGACGTCGAGGGCTCGATGGAGAAGAGGGCCCCTTAGGTTATTCAGGAAGACATGGAATCCCGGGTACAGATGGTGAACCCGGTGAGGAAGGAGTGATTGGGGAAGTTGGCCAACCTGGGCTCAGAGGATGGGTGGGTCTCGATGGCTTGCCTGGATCTCCTGGACCCAAAGGAGAAACGGGCGAGCCAGGGTTCAGTGGTCGGATGGGCCCTGCTGGCTTGCCAGGGCCCAAGGGATTCATTGGTGACCCGGGAATTCCTGGACTCGATGGACTGCCCGGGACTATTGCTTTTGGTGGACCACAGGGAGGCATTGGTAATTATTTACACAGAGCCAAAAAATTATTACAACATATAAAAGTGCTGTACTTACTTTTTAAGGTGACATCGGAGACTCGATCGATGGACTGAAAGGCATTCACGGTGAGCCCGGAGATAACGGATTTTATGGATTCGATGGTTTACAGGTAAATGAAGATACTGAATCTCGTTTTTTCAATTCTTTTCTTACACTCCCAATTTTTACCCTTTCATCTTCATATACCCAAAAAACAGGGAGAAATCGGTGACACAGGATTACCCGGAGATCAAGGCGAACGAGGAGACATGGGTGTTCCAGGAATGAAAGGCCAAAAAGGCGTAGCTGGCCAATGGGGATACAAGGGCCAGAAGGGAATGAAAGGGCAAACAGGTCCTGATGGAATTAAAGGAAAACCTGGAAGACGCGGAGATCCAGGACTTATTGGACAGACAGGTATTTTTTCTTTCCGCAACAACATTCACATCTAATCTTAAGAATTAAACAAACTGGATTCAACACACGTTTCCTAGGTTTACCCGGAGACCAAGGTCCCCGTGGAAGACCAGGTTTCCCAGGAATTCGTGGACCCAAAGGAGAAATAGGTTCTCCAGGTGAGACCTTGTACTTCAATGCAACAGTCGGTGATCCCGGATGGGATGGAGTTCCTGGGCCAAAAGGATTGCCAGGAAACGTTGGGCCTCCAGGATTACAAGGCAAGTTACATGAATTTGTTTATTATATTTATGATAGTTTCTTCTGATGATGTAAATTCTTCTTCAGGTCTGCCAGGACCATTTCCAGAACCTGGAGATGATGGTCTTAATGGGATAGACGGAGCTCCTGGAATTCCAGGAAGGTCAGGTCAAAAAGGTGCTCCAGGAGATTATGGCAGAGACGGTCCAAAGGGAATAAGGGGAGATCAAGGAGGTGTCATTGAAGGTCCTGAAGGAGCAAAAGGAGACACAGGTTTGAAAATTATCTATTTCCGAAGTGAAAGATTTTCCGTATTTTCCAGATAACAGATTCAATGAATAGTATATTTCTTCACTAGTGAGGAAAAGTACTTTTTCCTTATTTTTTTCATTGTTAACTTTCAGATGAGTTAAAAAAATTGTTCCACAATATTCAAGGACTGTATTTTATTCAACAATGTGTGGAAACCCCAGTTTTACATGACCTGAACGTGTGCAAAAGTAGCCTTTCCCACACGACGTGGAATAAACGACATTTATACAGTAAGCCCCCCAAAAAAATATTTGTTGAACAGGTCACAGAGGTTTTCCTGGAGCTCCAGGACTTCCTGGGCTGGATGGAATGCCAGGATTTGTAGGTCAACGTGGTCCAAAAGGATATCGTGGAGAACCTGGGTACGCGGCGTTTAGCAAAAAGGGGGAATATGGTGAACCAGGGTTTCAAGGAGAAGATGGTGTTCCTGGGATGAAAGGGGGTAGGGGTGAGGATGGTATACAAGGGATACCTGGTCGAGCTGGAGAAAAAGGGGACCAAGGGGATAATGGGATTCCAGGATTTATAGGAATGCCGGGGCCTAGTGGACCAACGGTAAGATGTTGTTTTGGTTACTATTGTTGAAATTCGATGATGAAATTATGGATTGTTGGTTTGCTTGATGATTGTTGTCATCAGTCAATAAAATTTATGAATTTTGATTTTCGTGAGATTTAATGACTTTTTTTGTTCTTTATGGTACAAACAGGGACCAAAAGGCGATCGCGGAATAAATCGGTTTTCGCCTTTCCCGATTAAAGGTCCTGTCGGAGATTCCGGCCCTGTTGGATTACCAGGTAAATAGAAGCTTGGCTTATCATCATGGGTTGACAAAAATATATATGGAAAACAATAAAAAAATGCATGCAAATATACACGAAAAATGGCACATAATTAAATATAATTAAACTGGATATAACTGAATTAAATTCTTTTTTTTAAATGACGTCACATGATTTTTTTAAAACCTTTGAATCTCCAGCGATTTTCAGTCTATCAAAAAAAGAAAAAACACGTTTTTTATTATTTATTTTTTTTTTAATTCTTCAGATGAAGAAAAATTTTTGGTCATATCAACCATTCATTGCGTAAGATATAAGCCCACCAAAGTTTTGGGTAGTACAACCAAAACTTTAGGTATGATAACCAAATAATGGTTTATTGCAACCTAAGTATCAGTCATAAAAATTAAGCATTAGTTGCTATAACACAAGTTTTGATTGTCATAACCAAAGTTTTAGCTGTAGTACCCAAAACTTTGGTGGGTCCGTATTTTACTAAATCAACGGTTGCCATAACCAAACCGTTTTTCTTCGTGTGGATTCACAAAACTTTTTCGATTCGAGTTCCCTTATTTGGATGATTTTTCGAAGGTTCTCAAGGACCTCGAGGCGTAAGCGGTGACCCAGGAGAAGACGGTTTGTTTGGTCTCGAGGGTCCTCGAGGTTTACGAGGGCCCATGGGTCCTGCTGGTGAACCAGCTCCAAGACAACGCACGCCTCCCAACAGAGGTTTCTACTTTTCACGACATTCGCAGTCCTTCATGATCCCACAGTGTCCCAAAAACACTGTCAAACTCTGGGACGGATTTTCTCTGCTTCACATCATGGGAAATGGCCACGCTTTCGCTCAAGATTTGGGTACGTTGAAAAGAAAATTTCACGAATCAAATTATGAGAGTCATGAAGTTCTGTAGATTGTAGATATTTATTTTAATTTCCTAAAAAAGAGTTTTAAGAAATTGTGTTTATTTTACAGTAAACTTTCGTTTATTCCAACGCTCGCTTATTCCAACGATCGTGTGTGTATTCCAACTCGTTTCCGCTCGGTTATTCCAACTGGCGATGCCCCTCCACCTCTCACCACTTTCCCTGTGCGGCCTATCCCGCGTGACGTGAAAT
>JAPYZL010140916.1:0-13753 GCA_030522825.1 Platygaster orseoliae
CAGATAAAAATAGTACTTTGGAAATTCGACTATATTTGCGAAAATAATTAATAAATCGCCCCCATCTTGCTTCGCTGGATAGGAAAATGTACACCCGACGTACAGGTATGCGACTTTTGGGTCAATTCGCTTTAATTT
This sequence comes from Platygaster orseoliae, assembly GCA_030522825.1. Classification (NCBI taxonomy): domain Eukaryota; kingdom Metazoa; phylum Arthropoda; class Insecta; order Hymenoptera; family Platygastridae; genus Platygaster; species Platygaster orseoliae. Next base: position 139 of record JAPYZL010140916.1, read on the forward strand.
CGGCGGAAGTATGGCTCAAAGTCGAGTGAATTTTCACATGTTACAACATATGTTTTAAATACTCCCGCCCGCCCTTAAGTTTGAGGAAGATGGCGAAAAGAGGTTGCAACAATTGTTGAAGAAAGAGTCGTTTTGTTTTCTTTTGTTTTTCGAGATGCTGGGATTTTTCACTTTTTTAGAGAGAGGGTCTGGCAGTTCTATTTTTTTTCGTTTCTTCGTTAGACGTGACTCGAATTGAGGATGAGCGATACCCAAAGCGCGGCTTATAAGTCCGCGACGGCAGCAGCTCGTGGTGGACGTTATAGTTGTGGTGAAAAAAGTTGCCACGGTAATTGATTATCTTGTATCTCGGCGCCTCGGCAAGCCTATCATCCTACCATTTAAGTGAGACTCGCGATCTCTCCGCGGCTTCATGCCTCTTGCACGGGTCTCGAATTATTCCCGCGCATTCCAGCACGCTAATAGAAGCTTTCAGCTGGATTCTGAGCTTTTTTTCTCGCGAAAAGTGTCATTTTCGTAATAAATGACTGCGTTTCCCTGCGGCTGTTTTTTGGAACACGAAAAAAAAAAATGTTTTCTTCGAGAAACTATTCCTTTAATAAAATACGAAGCAACCGAAGTATGACAACGAAAGTTTCAGATATGAGAACCAAATTTTTTTTATCGCTACTAATATAAAATTTTTCTAACGAAAACTATATTTGGCACGAATCAAACTTTGGTTGATGGAACTAAATATTTCTTTCAGTAAAGTACAAGTTGCCTAAGTTTTAAAATTCATGAATTGCGGTTCGAAATGCTTCCCCATCCACCGTATTCGTCAGATCTTGCTCCTAGTAACTTTTCTGTTTCCTAATTTAAAGTAATTTCTTGGGGGAAAAAATTTGGGTCAAATGCAGAAGTTGAAATCGCTGTTGAAGGGTTTTTTTCGAATTTGGACAAAGAATTTTTTTCAATGGGTTGAAAAGCTGGGAAAAACGTTGGATGAAATGTATTGACTTGAAAGGAGACTATGTTGAAAAATAAATTATATTTTGCCTAGAAAAATGTTATTTTCTTAAAAAGGCCAGAAACTTTTCAAATGACCCTCGTATTTGTAGATGAAATCAAAATTAGTTGGTTCAAGAAACAAAATTAGTAACTCATCTGTTTAGGCTAAGTACATGTTATGTGCCTGAACGTTTATTAGCAAGTGAAAATAAAAAAAATGAGTTAGATTTCATACTAACTGAATAATAGCACTTGATATTTTAGTAGTTGAAGTTCTTAGGTTTAAATTAATGGCAAGTTATACTATTTTTCAAGCTATAAATAATAACGATCTTCATTAAAACAATAAAACGTATTACTTGGAATTCTTAACAAAACTTATTTATCATACAACCTAAATATTCACGTAAAGTAGATAAAAAATATTGATTCTACTCTTTTTATCGTTAGAATAACTATATTTTTGAATTTAAATAATGATTCCCGTCCATTTTCCCGAATGCAGTTTCCCGACAGTCAATTTTACCGACGACCTTTTTCTCGACAAACACTTTTCCCGACAACACTTCTCCCGACAGACTATGTTCACGGCAAAAATCCTATGATTGAATTAAGTCATGATTTTCCCGACAGACTGTTTCCAAAAATATAAAATGTTTTCTTTTTTTAATCAAAGAAGACAAGATTTTACAAAAAATTTTATTAGCCAAAAAATTCGTATAAAAAATGATCGTATAAAAAATGCAAGGAAAAGTGTATCCAAAAAAAGAAAATATATAAAAAACGGTCACAAAAAGTAACTCTTCAAAAAATGAAATCAAAAAATCAAACTTTCAAGTTTCAAAATGAAATTGGTTAGAAATAAAAAACAATCATTGCATATGAACTTTTAAAAAGTAACATGAATTTCAAAAACAAAAAGAAATCGATTCAGGATTAGAAACATATTTTTTTTACTCTTTTATTATTATTCTCAAATAACAAAATATGAATGATTCATATATTTTTGATTATGGCACACTTTTTCTGAAAAATATTTTCTAACGTCTTTTTTCAAACAGTCATTATTCAAAAATTTTAATGTAGTAAAAAAATTTGAAATTAGAAAAAAAGTTCATATTTAAAAAAAGTTATAACTTTTGGAAAATTTTTAGAAAAACTGACCCAGTACCGGTATATTCATGTAAAAGAATAGAAAAGCAATACAAAATTGGTATATTTTTGATTATGGTACACTTTTTCTGGAAAATATTTTCTAACGTCTTTTTTTCTAACGGTCATTAGTTCAAAAATCTTGTTGCAGTAAATAAATTGAAAAATTAGAAAAAAGTTCATTAAGAAAAAAAATTATAACTTTTGAAAATTTTTTGAAAAAACTGACCCAGTACCGATATATTTATATAATTGAATATATAGAAAAGAAGTGTCGGGAAAAATGTTGTCGGGTGAATTGTTTGTCGGGAGAAGTGCTGTCGGGAAACTACTTTCGGGAAAGTGACCGGGTACTTTAAATAATATATATCTGATATTTTTCACTACAGCACTTAAAAAAACGAGATTTTTTTGAATATTCAATATGTCGAAATTGATTCTTAATTTTCCTAGGATTAATGAGAATTTTATAAAATTTTTCTGAATAATAAGAGAATTCCGACAATTAATTAATTAAATTTCCTTACTGAAAATTACGATTTATTTATTGTGAAATTTGAAAAAAAATATAAAATTTCACATTATTTAGTTGTGATTGTTTATCACCGCTGAATTTCAATTATGAATTTCTATATTTAAGAAAAGAAATTCGATTAGATTTTGAAAAAAAATTTCAAGAATACGGATAATTTTTTTTCTTCTTATTTTTCTCGTAAAATAATATTAAATTCTATAAACTATATTTCAACCTACACAATAATGTTCAGATTAGAGTTTTTTTTTATAATTATTGAATCCTATTTTTATTCCAAAACTTGATTGACTGCATTTTTAGAAAAAAATACAGAAATATTCCTTATTATGTTACCTAAAAAATAATAGGCGAAATATGTAGTGTTTAAAATTTTGAATAAATTCCTGTGTTTCAAGTATATTCAAGAATCATTCATTTTATACAGAAAGTAACTTTTAAATAAAGTTACTTTACGTCTTTCTTTTCGTAAATTTCGGTTCGATGTTTTTTCTAATTCACATTAGAGATATTAAATAATTGAAATCTTTGAGTTAGAACATAGGTACGCGTTAATACAAAATGGAGATTAAAAAACTCCTTTACCTGTCTGATTCAAATCTTATTACTTGGATTTCAAAGTTTGAAAATTCAGCCATAAAAAAAAAAAAAAAAAATTATGGCGTTCGTTGCTGAGCATCAACAAATTTGCAGTTTCGACAATCTTCTGAATCGAAAAATTGGATTTGAAATCCGTATGCAGCCCAGTATTTTTACGAGGGGGCCTCGAGAGGGGCTCCACCCGTCGTCAGCACCGGTCAGTTAGGGAATGGGGAGGGCGGGATGGGGTGAGGGAGAGGGTTGGTCGGAGGGGAAATGAGTGGCGCGGCTAGTTTTTCCTCGATCCGCGGAGGATGAATGAACCTAGCAATTTGTTGGGAGCGAGGACCGAGTTACGGGCATCGCGAGCGAAGCGAGGTCCCATTATCTCTGCAATCTCTCGTGGAAGATGCAGCGGTAGCAGAAGCTCCGACGCGGCCTCGCACCGCTCCATCGGCAACGACTCGCTATAATATAGCAAGCGAATTGCCCATAAGGCAGAAGACCTTGCTCGCTCTCTCGCTCCTGCGTCCCTTTCAGATCCGCGATCCTTGTTTTATTTTCTCCTTCGTCTTACTTGCCCCCTCCACGAGGAGAACCTTTCCTGGGCGCACGCACGGCGGCTTGCATCTGCTTACACGCGCATTAAAGTAACCCGTAAACGTGGACTAATGTTCCTGCATAAACAATTGCCGCGCCCGGGCAATCGGGCCCGGCTCTCCCGGCCTATAAATATGTGACCTGTACGCGGGTAACTTGTGATTAGTGAAAAATGCCCTCGTTATTTTGAAACATCGCTTTTGTTACGCGCGGTGCTTGCGGCCCTCGATCGCAGGGCCGTTACCCCTCTCCAGCGCCTCCTTCATGTCCTTTTTTGCCAATCTCCATCGATACCGGCCGTTACGCATTTATTGAAAATGAGTTAGGGTAATGAATGCGCGACCGGGGAATCGCCGAGATAAGGATCGATTCGCGCAAAGTGTACACCTAAGTACGAAGTGCTGCCCTAGGTCGAGATGTACCTTCTGGGACACGACGCAGATGAATCGATCTATTTCATTGCAACCGATTACCATCTTTGGAGATTATATGAATGAACGAAGTTGAATTTATGTCGAGAATGTTTACTGTTTTCCGGAGGGAAACATTCGATTTAGGGATGGGATGTATTAATAAAAATTCTTTCTGATAACTATCAGTTACTTGAGGTTTATTACTGATGTATATCAGTAAATATCAATAAGTTCACCTACCGTTGCTTTATAGCAGCGTATTCAAATATTTATTGATGTCCATATTAAATTGATTTTTACTATTTTATAATAATAATAATATTCATAACAATATCTACATTGATTGATGATCATTTTCAACACTATAAATTATTCAATAAATTTGGATATAATTTTTTAAGCGTGTTATTCATGATATGATGTACAATTTTTTAATAATAGTAATTTTAATGAACACGAAGAATTTATTAATAACTTTCATAATAATTTATGAATATAAGTAATAATGAACCTTACATAAATCTTATAAGGATTCTGATTTCCTTATAAGGTTCATGATTCTTATAAGGTTGACTTTATATAAACCTTATAACAATCTGTGATTTTTATAAGGCCAACCTTATAAAAACCTTATAAGGAACAAATTTTTTATAAGGAAATTATTTTATAAGGTTTTTTTTCTTAGAAGGTTTGTAATAGGTCGGTCTTATAAGAATTACAGATTCTTATAATGTTTATATGTATAAGGTCAATCTTATAAGAATCATAAATCTTATAAGGAAATCAGAATCCTTATAAGGTTTATATAAGGTTACAGTTAATAGGGTTATTCATTGTAATTATTATTATGATTGTTTCTTTAATGTATTTTAATACTTTTCATATCATTTTTTAAACGTATTATTTATGACATGATGTACTATTTTTTTATTATATATTATATATTTAATTTATTATATATATATATATATATATATATATATATATATATATAAATAAATAAATAAATAAACATATTATTATGATCATATATATTAATAAATAATAGATAAAAAATAATATTCATATCAATATTTACATTCATCAATGATTATTTTCAACACTTTAAATTTTTCACTAAATTTGAATGTAATTTTTCAAGCGTATTATTCATGACATGATGTACAATTTTTTTAGCATATGATGTGTCATTTTATAATAATAATAATAATTTTTAATAACATGAAGAATTAATTGACAACTTGCGTAAAAATTAATGAATTAAATAATAATAATAATATTTATGTCAATATTAACAGTTATTTATAGTAATTCTCAACATGATTAATTTTTTAAATATATTTAAATATATTTAATATTATTTTTTAAACGAATTATTTATGGCATGATGTACTATTTTTTTGTATTAAATTGTATAATTTTATAAAATTTACTATTTTTTATTATTATTCATTTTAATTTACATCAAGAATTTATAAATAGCTTGTATAATATTACTTTGTTAATATAAGTATGTTGATTCATTAATAATTTTTATGATTGTTGTTATCAATATTAATTTTTCAAAATATAAGAATATTTTTTTCAAGCTTATTATTCATGACATGATGCACGTGAAATAAAGTACAGGATAACATTAGTTAAACAATTATAAAATGGCAAATTGCACTATAGAGATTGATGAAAATACTAACTAGGCTCTCATTTATAGCATTTTTTTCCTAAATAAATTGCTCAAGTTTCATAAAATTACGAATTATTTGAACTTTCATAGAAATATCTTTGATGGTGACTTTACTAGGGTGTATGTAAAATAAAAAATTGACATGAAAAAATTCTTGGCTTCATTGGAGAATGTAATTTTTTTTTTTGGTATTCTACAGACATGACTTATTTATTTTTACATTATTTGTTATGTATATCTAAGCTTTGTATAAAAAAATTTATGTCATAAAACTAAGGAATATTATAAATAAAATACGGAAATTGTAAGATTTACTAATTTTTTCGTCAATCTAATTATACATTATTTTTTGCCCTTAAAAATATCCAGGCAATCTGTAAAATACGTGGTTATTTTAGCTTTTAGAAATATTTACGGTAATACAGTTACTTAGCTAGTGGTACTAACGAAAAATAGTCAGACCAAGTAATACAAGTAATTTTTTTTCAAGAAATTCAGATTAGAAAGTTTACTAATATTTTTTTTCCACTACCTATTTTTTTTTAATTATCTTGCAGTATAGCTAGATTATAGTATTTTTTCCCTGCGTCATTTTGAATATTCAAGTTCAACAATAGGTATTGTAGTTTTTGAAAATTTGAAAAAGTTCCACTATTTTAGTTATCATTGTTTCTTTTTACTTACAGAAATTTTGCGATAATTTATAAACTTAGTGTCAAAGTATTTCATTATGAGAAATACAACAAATAAGTTTATTATAAAAAAATGCTGAAAATATCGTAGTAAATTATTGATTTTTGCTATTTTTTGAGAAACTGTCGATAAGATTTTTTTTCTTGCCGATATTTCTCATCATCACGGAATTGATCGAGGAATCTTGAAACTTCCTCGAAACCCGTCTTTTTTTTCCATTTCGATTTTTTGCGAGCAGCCAAATGTTCATTAAAATTTATCTGCATCGTCGTGCAGGCGCGTATAGCGCGCTTTTACGCGGCTTCTGTTAAATCTTCGCCGACACTTTGCGTTTTATGGCAAAAGCGTTTACGTATCATCTCGTAGTCTATTCGCTCTGGAACCTTCATTACCGATGTTTACGCCGTTTTAGAAAATTTTCTCTGATGAAAAGCTCCGCCAATCAGGGCGCGAAAAATATGTATCACATTCTATGGAAATTATTGTCTTCGGGCCGTGATTTTTACGGCTTTTTTACATCGCTACTGCAGCCGTTAAAATCCTTTTTGCCTTTCGCGAATGAAGAAATCACGAGTTTTATAGCGCAATTGCGAGTTTTATGAAATTGAAAATGAGTTGAGCGAGTTTTTCAAGGTCTTGAAAATGTACAGGTGATATTAATCGGGGTTTTTTATTCGAGTTCTGAAGATAAGGAAATGTTACAGAAATTCTTTTTATTGTTTTTCACTTTGTGTGGGACTATTTTTATCTTTTTGCTCATTTCGATTAAATATGTGTGCAAATTTAACACATTCTGTAAGAGTTTCAAATTTTCGTTAAAAATAACCATTCATTCTCGAAATTATCATTCTGGATCTATAAATTAAAGTAGTGCTTCTCCTTACAATCCTCAATTTTTTGTAAAATTACTTTTCTCAATCGTGAAGAATACAAAAAGTTGTAAATGATCCCTCTCACATGAACAGTAGAAAATATAAATTACTCTCGAAGAAAAGTCAACTTCGTTCCATCGCATGCTGTAAACTAATGAATTATCAATTCATATCGTGCGAAATTATGATAATCATAAATTACCGAGTTGGTCCTCGCCACTCAATAAATAACGTGATCAATTAACTCCCCAGTGCCGACTTTCGCAATCTTGAGACTCGATAATGTATTTCAGCAAGTACAAAACCATTAAGGTATAACCTCAAAATGTGTTTTCGTAAAATTTTGAACTAGATTATTCTTAGGCATCAATCGTTATTTTTTTCAACTGGTTCAGTTGAAAACAACTGGTTCAAACTGGTTCACAACTGGTTTAACTCGAAAAGTTTGTCCAGATTACCAATAAAACCAATTTGAAAATAACCCATCTTTTTGCTTTCAACGTCTGCATTCACGATCTCCTAAAACAATAAAAGCACTTTTTAAAAATTCTAAAATGGAATGACAATCGCAGCAAGATATTCGCATATCTAATTAGTTTACGAAGTTATCAAAAGAGGCGAAGATAAGAGAAGTTCGACAATGCGCGACCAGACAAAAGGAAGTGACGTTCAGCGGCCTTATCGTGGGATGAAAAAAAAATTGTCATTTATCGCCGAGAAATGAAATGCCTCCGAAGCTCGGCCAAAACGCAATTAAAGGCCCATAAACACCGATTGAAACGTTGTCTTAATGAGCCGGCTCGTTGCTTTGCCGCGACGATCATCTCGACGTACATCCGAGCTGACGTTTTCCACGACTAAATGGATCACCCGTCAAAAGGCATGTGATTAAAAGTCGCTCGGAATGTATTGAAAGCAAATGAAAATTGAACGACGAACGCTCAACGACGCTGATGCCAAGTCTTCCAAAAGCTTTAATCGCTCGGTCACCCGAGCCCCTCATTGCCAGTATAAACTTGATCGACTCGCGCTTATAATTTATGTAAATCAGGAAGACGTCGATTATCGGACCGATGGTGGCGGTACTTGCTCGCCTCGCGGAAGCTGCGATCGAAAAACCCAGTCCAGGCAATAAGGAGAAAACAAAGAAGTTAAGGATGCCTGGATTTTTCATGTTTGCTTTGGTCTTTTCTTTTTCCTATGCAATATCGGTATCGCCGATATCTCGGAGATCGATTGGGAGGTGATGAATGGATCGTGGACTCGCGATGTAAGATCGTATCTGACGCTCTTTACTGCTCTGCACAGTCTCGGCTGAACGTGCACGTTCTCTGTTCTGAAAAGGGAAAATTCAGTTTTAATGATCGGTTGCGTTTTCAAAGATGAACGCGAAAATGGAGAAAAAGCCCGAGTCAACGACGGCGTTTTTCCTGGTACAATTTGTCCTCGTGATTTTTCCCTTTTGCCCGACAACGTGCAGCTTCTTATATCGTTCCATCATGCAAACGTTGTTTTCCCCTTGCCTTGTTTTGCGCCGTCTTCTTCCACGCTCTCCCGACACGTTTATTATTATTATTTTTTATTTTTCGTGCTCCCTTTGCGTGCCGCGCCAACTTGATTTTCTCGCGCGTCCTTGTCCCTCGCTCGATATCCCCACTGTCATTACGAAATTGACTCAAAATGGATGAGACTGGATGCGATAATGCGCCCGAGACTCGTTGTCCTACCTCAACCGTAATATCCAGATCGACGAATCGAGTTTTTGCTGGACTCGCGATCAAAGCTACATTTATCATACGATTTCATACATGGAAAAGAAATGGTTAACTAACTGAAAGAAAAAAAAGTATGTACGAAAGACACACATTGAAAAAAAGTCACCAGTATCGTGAAAGTCATAAACGTGGATTTGTGAGTATTAAAAAATCGAAAAGTGCATGATTATTAATTTGTATATGTTTTTGAAGTATCATTATCGCAAAATGAACACGAAAAAAAATTTTTGGTTATAGCAACTATTGATTTAGTAAAATATGAGCCCACCATAGTTTTGGGTAGTACAACCAAAACTTTAGGTATGGTAACCAAAGTTTTGGTTGTAGTACCCAAAACATTGGTGGGTCCATATTTTACTAAATTAATGGTTGCTGTAACGAAATCAGTTCTTTCAGTGTACGGTCGTGCATTTCGAGGTATTTTTGAAATATGTACATGTATGTTATCGTAAGTGGAGAAGATGCATATCTTCGAATTTAATAAATATGGAACGATTGAAAGTTTCTTAGCAAGATATTAAACTTTTTTTGAGTACATTCTTTGAATATGAATCTTTTAATCATTTTTCACTGGAAAATCTGTAGTTTTGAAGACTTTTAATAGATGAATCTGTTGAATTCAACTGTTTTTGTGTTAATAGAAGAGGGAACTTAATCGAGGAAAATTTGTGAATCCGCCTTAGATGTAAACTAAAAAATTAAAAAAAATGAATTATGTATTTTTTTCATTTGCAATTGTATTTGCAATACAAGCAAAATCCTAGGTCCACACATTTCAGAAAACCGAATTTTCATGAAGAATGTTCTCGCCAGAAAGTGGATTCAGCGATTCCCGGTCATTTTCCCGAATCCAAGTTCCCGAACGGTAATTTTCCCGAATGACTATTTTCCCGAAACGCCATTATTCCGAACGTATTATTTCCCGAGCTATTTTCCCTTAACGACAATTTTCCCGAAAGTATTATTTTCCGAATTTCGGTTGGAATTTCATTTTTATTTCCATTGTATACATTTATGAATTTTATAAGTCTTCAATAAAAAGAGTCCTGGTAAAAATTTGTAATTTAAAAATTGTAAATTTTATCGCAATTTTTAAATTTAAAAATTTGAATTCGAAATTTAATGTTTAATCAATATAAAAATTAAATTTCAAAATTTATTTCAATAATTCTAAATTTTTATTACAATTTTAAAATTTAAAAATTGTCAATGTGTAACCATAGCATTTCTCGACATTAGGCTGATAGGAAAATTTCCCGTTCGGGAAAATTGAAAACCCTTCCGGAAAACGGATTCGGGAAAAAGACCGTTTAAGAAAATGGTTTTTTGGGAAAATGGCCGTTCGAAAAAAAGACCTTTCGGGAAAACGGTTTTCGGGAAAATTACCGTTCGGGAACAAGGCTGTTCGGGAAAAGGGATTCGGGAAAATGGTCGGCAACGGGATTAAGCTAGTAGTTGAAATAAAAATTCGTATCTCGCGAGTTTCTTGCGCCCCCAAGATTTTTATTGCTCAATTATGATGACAGTAAGTCAAAGATTGACTATGTAAAAAATCAGAGAAATCCAAGGTCCGCACATTTGAGAAAACCAAATTTTCATGAAGAATGTTCTTGCCAGAATGAGGAATAAGCTAGTAGTTGAAAGAAAAATTCTTATCTCGCGAGTTTCTTGCGCCAACACGATTTTTATTGCTCAGTTATTATAAAAGTAAGTCAAAGATTGACTATGCAAAAAATCAGCTCAATCCATGATCCCGGATTTGAGAAAATCGAATTTTCACGAAGAATTTTCTCGCCAGAAAGTTGAAGCTAGTAGTTGAAATAAAAATTCGTATCTCGCGAATTTTTGGCTCCTTGGGGATTTTTATTGTTCAATTATTATGACAGTCAGTCAAATATTGACTATGCAAAAAATCAGCACAATCCATGATCCTGGATTTGAGAAAATCGAATTTTCACGAAGAATTTTCTCACCAGAAAGTTGATTAAGCTAGTAATTGAAATAAAAATTCGTTTTCTTGCGAGTTTTTCAATCCCTCTCGATTTTGATTGCTCAATTATTATGACAATCAATCAAAGATTGACTATGCAAAAAATCAGCAAAATCCAAGGTCCGCACATTTGAGAAAACCGAATTTTCATGGAGAATGTTCTCGCCATAAAGTTAATTAAGCTACTATAGTTGAAATAAAAATTCGTATCTCGCGAATTTCTTGCTTCTCGGGGATTTTTATTGCTCAATTATTATAAAAGTATGTCAAAGATTGTCTATGCAAAAAATCAGCAAAATTCAAGGTCCCGGATTTGAGAAAATACACATAGACAAGAAAATTCAGATTCTCTACTCTTATAGTTGATCTAAAAGCTGAAAACCCGTTTGTAAATAATGAAGTCATAAATTTTATTTAAAGTTTCATCACGAGTTTCAAAATTCGTTAACATTGTTAACAAGTACAATGATATTCAAGTGACAGTTATAAAAATAAATTAAAAGCCTGAAAAACGGTTTAAAAACCAAAGAATTCAGTGTGCTATAAGGCTTCTATATATAGAGAGCGAGAACGCGAGCTCCTGAAAAGGTACTGAATGATAAGGAAATTCGCAAGTGAGCGTCGGTGCTCGCGGGGCGTCCTTCGTGGTTTTTATGAGACCTCGCGCCAACGTCTGTCCCCTTCTTTGAAATGTTTCGCGTTAAACAGCACCTTGGCGCATTCGCCTCGCATCGCAATTAAGTAAGGGGCCTAGCCCTAGCCGCCACAATGTATAAACGTACGGCGATCGTCCGTGTTTCGCCGCGTTTCCCCGGGCTCCTTTTGCCCCGAGAGAAGGCGTCAACTCCGCGCGGCATCTCTCTCATTTCACGTAATTTGCCAGCCAGCTGAACACATACGAACAACACATGAGCGTTTTAGCGCTCGAAATCGGCATTACCATGCGAATAGACATTGGCTAATTGCGCAATTCGCCCAATTGCCCGTAATTGCGAAATGGAATTTCATTGATTTTAGCCTGAAAAAGGTCGACCATCTCGCTGAAAGCAACAAGGGAATTTCGAACTTACCTTTGGAGCTGTGATTGCGTCCTCGGGGCTCGAAAGCGAGCTTTCAAGTCCCGGAAACGCGTTGCTTGGGGAAGAAAGAGAGAGGCAAAAGGGACAGGTGGATGGTGGCTGCGGGGCGGCTTTTTCATTCGATGATTGTCGAGTGGAGCGCGTTCAACTGCGGGCTGTTTTGCCTGTCTTTTTGAAATAGTATCTTGGGTTTCTTTGCAACGTGGAGAGAATCAATTTTAAATTTAAAATTGATTCTCTCTACGTCGCAAAGCTAAAATGTCGCTGAAATTCAGCAGAATGTCTTTTACATTGCAACTTGGTGCACACTGAATTTCATTCCAGGGTTTTCGATATTGCAACTAAGACTTGCTGAAATTCAGCATCGGCCTACTACCTTGCAGCTTAGCGCTTGTTGAAATTCAGCTAAGTGCCTTCTGTATTGTAGCTGAGAGTTCGCTGAAATTCAGCAGAATACCTTCTGCATTGCAGTTGGTTGTATAGTAAAATAAGGCACTTATTTACTTGGTTTATAGATGGAAATCATCTGCTTAAAATAAGAAGTTTCTGCTGAATCTTGTTGCAGCTGAATTTCAGCAGCGTTTTCAAGTTGAAAATAAGATTTACTTTTTAGAGTGAATAAAGTAATCGATGAACACAAAACCTGGACCAATTTCGTGGTTACATTTTGCGGAAACTCAATTTTGTACAGTTAAAATAATTTTTTTTCGGATTTGCGACAATTGATAAAGTCATCACGTCGCATTGATGATTGAGTGATGGACAATGTTCCGATCGTTGACATGCTGTAAATATTTCAGCTCTCTCGCGGGCATCTTGATTACGCTGCTGCAAACCAAGGTGAAGTTGGGGTAGGGTAAGGGGGGGGGTACATGCAGGGGAGGGGGAATCGACTCGATAGGATCGGCTCGAAAGTTATACGTGCGGGGTGTAATTATCGTGGTAATCACGCGCGTATCTACCTATCCAGGCAAGAAAGCACCAGCATCCACGACGCCAATTTTCCATCCGCGTTTCGTCGAAAAATCATGCGAGGGGAGGGGGAAAAATGAGCAATGGAAAGCAAGATTGCGTCGAGTGACTGGGTAGCTTCTTCCTGAAAATTAGACGGTTTCAGTAAAATTGATTGAACGTGGGTTTGGGAAGAAGGTCATTGATAATTTTTCATTAAACCAACAGCGATATCTCCGAACCAAATAAATAATCCACAAGTTTCTGGAGTGTTTAGCTTTCGATGCCCTTTATTGCATCCTCTT
>JAPYZL010140953.1:0-13970 GCA_030522825.1 Platygaster orseoliae
TTAATTCATTAATTCACGCAATTTCATGTATCATACAAGTGAAGCTAAATTATCGAATATTGCTTAAGATTGACTTTAAAGTTAAAAAGTTTTTTATTGTCATTGAAACTTATGTAAAAAAATGTACAAAAGTTTCGTAATGTGATTAAGTTGCCTTGCGAGGTTTTATAATATATTTGACATGAACTTGACTTATTATGGCATGACAAATGATATCATAAGTTATATGGTTACTCAATTTCGAAAAGCGCATAAAAAAAAAACGAAAGACCCTTAACACGTTACATCAATTCTAAGAAATTATTAATCCTAGATGTGGAATCTCAACCTTCAAGGTAATAATTTATCAGTGACAAAAAGCAGGTTGTCGGGCCTTCTTGGAACTTTTCCACGTAGTACTAATGTAACGCTAAGTACTTATGCAAGACCGTCATTTTGATATCACTTTCTTTTGTGAGAAATTATTCAAAAATGCATTGTATTTTATTTGATAGAATAGTACCAATGATTTTTCTAAATGTACCTAAAAATAATATTTGGTTAATATGGACATAAAGTTTTTTTTAGGGGGTTTGGAAATCACTTAAGGAAAATGGCAAGTTGCACAAATTGTGGCATGAATTTTTTTTTATTATACAAAATGAAAAGAATAAGTATGTAAAGGGAAATCCCTGGCGGGGAAAAGGGACTGCCAATTATTATTATTTGAATCATCTGAAAGGGACGCAGCAGGGAAAGATGATTTGCTTTGCTGGAATTTCCCTGCCAGGGATTTCCCTTTTACCTGCCAGGGATTCGTCCAAATATCCATTTCCATTCTGAAAAGCGTATATTGCAATGTATAATAATACTGAGAAAAAAATGAGAAATGTAGTAAGTTACTCATAAAATCGATAAAAATTTGAATTCTGAAAATCCATGAAGCAATTTACAAAAATATTTAAAAATCTTTTCAAGTTTCATTTATATTAAACAATAGAAAAATTTTTTGATTTCTCAATACTGAAAAACAAATATGTAGATATAACTCTTTTTGAAATAAAAACAAAAAAAACTTCGAATGCTAGACCAATTCAAATCTATAAGAAATCTATGAAAAAATCAGGAAAGTATTTGAAATGTACCATTACTAAAAAAATGAGAAAAAAAATACACCGTTAACTAAAAAATCAATAAGAATACTCAAAATCTTTAAGCTCTGCAATATTATAAAGATTCTCAATTTTAATAACTAAAAATAGCAGTAATTTTGGGTCCAGGAGTTTTTTTTTTTTTTCTCAAAAAAGTTGTGGTTATCAGCATTTGATTAAATAACATAGAAAATAAAAAATGGAAAGATTGTTTTAACCCAGTGAATTGTAGAAAAAAATGGGTATCGATGAGAAAACTCAAAATTGAAAACATTGAACCCTGGGACATGGAATTTTATGAATCTACCTAGAAATCAGAGAAATATGTGAAAGTAATATGAGAAAGTGAAAAAATTCTGCTGAACAACTGTTTTATGTCAAATTTGAGCAAGTATCCACTATCTAAAAAACTTGTAATTCTGGAGAATAAAATTCTAGAAAGCGTACATTGCAAAGTGTAGAAATACTAAGAAATCTATAACAATGGACAGCAACAGCTGCAGCATTTTATACATTCCAGAAATCTAGGAACTTACTTTTAATTGAAAAACTGAAATATTTGTGGCCTCAAATATTTGATATTGGTTGATTTTTTTTCTGATTTGTATTTGTTGAGTATAAAAAAATGATGGGTTAAATTTCAAATTTATCTATTTTATTGTAATTAAAATAATACAATCTTTTATTCTAGGACTTGGGAAAATAATTTTTTCTGATTTTCCAAAACACACGGCTGATGGCGATGATCTACTTTGTTGCAAGAATGCAAAAACTCTGAAAAGTGAACTGTTTGTTTTCAGATGGCATAGTGGAATGAATCGATTAATCTATGGCAGATCAACAAGATCATTTGTCGTCTGGGGGGTCGTCTGTAGACAAGGCCATTGCTTCGGTAGACATTTCTAAGTTGAGGAGGAAGGGCTTGAGCAGCAGTATCGCACTGAGGAAACGCCACAATCCAGTCCCGGCAACTCACGAAGAAAAAAGACGCAAGCATCAGCAAACTGGGGATTCCGCTCAACCCAGTTCATCATCTTCACATTCATCTAATCATTGTCACCCGCAAGGTCTGTATTATTACCCCACTGTCAAAAAATACAATTCTGGAAATCCAATTGGATAAATGACCAGTTTTACAATTGGGCGAGCCAACTGGCTATTCCAATTGGATTTTCAAGTAGAAATCTTGTTGGATTTTTAACTGGAATTTTCGTGTAGGTTTCTCCAAAAAGTAATTCAACTAAATTTCCAAGTGGAAATTTTGCTGGATTTCCAATATGCCTCTGAAATTGCAAGCGTTGAAAAATAAACGAAAAAAAATTGTTCTATCATTCCTAGTAATAGAATTATTCATAATTATTGATATTTAATAAATATTATTTAATGTTTCCCATCATTTTCAATTTTAATCATGGGTGGAAATAAAAAAAAAAAAAACTTTTTCGTTTTCATTTATTCTTCAGGCACATATTTCCAATTGGAAAACTGACCATTTCCAATTCTATTTGATATTTTCAAAGGAAAAAAATAATGAAAATGAAAATGATGAATAAATGTTTTTATTAAAAAAAAAAAAAATGAGAAAAAAATGTGAATGTTGCAGGTCCAGAGTCAGCTCAGGTTGCTGCAAAGCCGCAATCAGCAGGAGCGGGTCAAGCGAGGTCCAGGGGCACGGTAAAGAGCGCAAATTTGGATTTGGGGGGAATCGATTGCGTGGCGTCTAGAACGCGTTCTCGCGCCCCGCAAACTTGGAAAGACACACAGGAAAAAAGCGCCGATCCTGTCGGCGCGCGTAGAACATTGGCTGCCAACAGTAACAACTCTTCGAGCACTAGTCACCACCACCACCACCACCCGTCCACGTCCAGAGGCCGAGGTACCTTTTTTTCACATATTTTCCATTTCATTCCAAATTCACGTTTTATCCAAGTTGATTTCAAAATCAATGATATCACAAGTTTTAAGAAGAAAAACTTTTTCTTAAGTGACTTTATAGAAACTGGATTTAAAAAAAATTCTAACCTAATCTAAAAACAAAACTTACAAGAAATGAAAATTTTTTATAAAAAATGCACGGGGCTCCAATATTTTTTTATTATAATCAGAATCATCACTGGGGTTAATAAGTTATTGGTAATTTTACTGACACGATCAAAAGAAATGATGGTAATGAAAAAATGTTGATTATTCCCACCTTGAGCATTATCGAAAGTCCCCGAGATTGCTGCACTTTTACAAAAACAATTGTCAATATATATCGTTCGCGCTAGGCTTATCCCATTAGCAACGAATAATAAATAAATAATGTCGTTGGTCCGATAAGATAAATGCCGCGTCGTTTTCTCATCCACGCCCGTTATCGGGAAATGCGAATGGAGCGATCGAGGCGTGTGCGAAAAACGTAGAAAAAGGTAGAGACAAAATGAGGATAAAACAAAAGCAATAATCACGGTTTATAGGGGTTCTGCTCGTGTAAATATCGCGATTATTGTTCATTGGGGGAAAATTTCAAAAAAAAATTTCCGAGTCTTTTGACGAGACTGTAATATATCATTAGGCCCGAAGATGAGCGAATGTCTGGAGGGATTTGTGTCAGCTGTGAAAGCACTTTTTCCGATATCAACACAGAATTATCACCAAGAAGGTAAGCTCTCACTTTCTCTCTCACTCATTCTTTCGTCGGCTATGCCTCTATCTTTTTCTACCTACCTCTGTCTTTGCCTTGGTTGATTGGTGCCCCTATATATCATGATTTTTTTTATTCACCCCCCCCCCCCCCGTACGCCCTAATTTGTTTTATATACTTTTACGAGATTTTTACCTTTGACAATATGTATTTCACACGGTGGTTTATTCCATTTTCGGGTTTCAGTTCATTTTTTTTTTTTTTTGTCCAGTTTTGATTCACGATGTTTCTTTATAAAGAGAATACTTGATTTTCCGTGATTTAAAATGTCAAATGAAATAGTAATGGCTTACAGAACAAAAATTAAAAGTTTCGATCCAAATTCAATGTTACTTGAACAATTATTTATTACTAGTTTCTTTGTTATTTTGTATAGGTACAAAAATAAAATTTGTAATTAGAAATATTTTTTCTTCAAAGCTGTAGGAATAGTTTTCTCGTGAAATAAATTGAAAACAGGCTAAAAAATGTCATAGCTGGAAATGGAAAAAATTGTAGGAAGGTGTTTTACATAAAAAACGTGTTTTTGCCATAGAGTGTTTGAATATTAGGATTTTTTCATTTCTACTTTTACTCGTATAAATTTTATACATTTTTTCGACTTGAGAATTTCAAGATTTTAGATATATGTATTTTGTCATTTTCAAGTTTTCTGGTTTTTCAATGGAATTCACATGAAATCAACAGAATTTCAAAATAACCGAAATTAGTGATATTATCAAAAAAATATAATATTTGTTTGTTTGTTTGTTTGTTTGTTTGTTTGTTTGTTTGTTTTTTTTTGCTTTAGCATCCACTTTTTACAGCATTTTTTATACTGAAATTTGAAATTCACAAACAAACTACTACATTGGAAAGTTTAATTTTCATCCTTTTAATTTACATGTTGATTCAATAAAAATCCATTTTGTGATTTTTTAATTTTGAAAATATCATTTAATTTGAAATAACCTATTGGAATATTTTAAATATTTCACAAGGAAAACATAACATTTTTGAAAAACTCGCTCCCGAAAATTTTTTCTGCACGTTAATAAATGAACAAATAATCGTGTAAAAGCGTAATTTGTTGGTAATTGAAAACTTGCACGATTCAAAATTTTCCAAAATCCTCGTTTACGTTAAATCATGCAATGAAAAAGTCATGCATCACTCGATTTCTTTCATTTCCATTCTGGTACGAACGCTATTTGTTTATTCATTTATTTCGTATCTTGCATCACCTGGCGAAATAACACCAAGTTGTTATATAAAAAAAAAATTTAGATTTATAATTGAGAATACAACGTACGTATAAACAATTGCTCATAACGTTTAGTACAGAAACTGCGTTGGACCTCGACAGGAGTTTTCCGATTTTTTTTTTTTTTTTTTTCGCGCGTCGTGATTTTTAATTGCAAGTTTATTTCGCGGTACCGTTGGACGAGCGTGCGTTTTTTGTACGACGGAATTGTTTTCGTTTTCAATACCCGCATGAGACTGTACAAAAATTGTCCCAGAAATTGCTGCAATCTTTTTCACAAGTTTGTGTATTGTTTCTTTGAAGAAACACGAACGATCGTGCTGCTGTCAGAAGCAAAAAAAGGGGGAAAACATTGCGAATATGTACAAGAAAAATGTGAGTTTTTGGGTTGTTTCGATTTCATTCCAAAAATCAAACATCATTTCATGAAATCACTGTGAAGATTGTCAGTTTCATTAATTTCCAATGAGCTTTTCGAATGGAAAACATATTTTCGATAATATTATTGAATATCATCATCTCGTCTAATTTTCAACCATCCATGACACGTTACACGTATACACAAATGTTAATCTAATCTTATCGATATTTGGAGACGCAAACTCGGTAATTTATATTTCTTACCAAGTCATTTCTGTTGTCGGGATATATCTTTGAAAACAGCCAAAAATTGTTCGTTCCATTTGGCTGGTTATGGTGAGAGATTTTAACTAGTAAATTGCAAATATTTGGTTGAAATATTATTGTGCAGACAATCATTATTTTCCCCGATTTTGTGAAACGCACCAAGATTAATAACAAACATTTTTGTTCCTGACAATGGTACACCAACATTAAAAAAACAGGGCCGGATTTAGAAATTTAGCGCGCCCATAGGCAGTTTTAAAAGTTTCCGCCCCTCCATCCTCTATCCTCTCAAAAATAAAACGAATCATCTTGTCTGAAGACAAAAATACAAGTTGAGTGAATCGGAGAATTATATCAACTTGGGGTCTTGGATATAAATTTACAAAAATTATAAGAGAGGAAAAATAAAGAAAAATTGTAAATTTATCATACTTTGGAAAATATGGAAATTCAGATGTGTTTTACAACATAGTGATTTCATAATTTATGTAATTTAAAACATTTTTGTAAATTTTGTTATTTCCAATATAGTTTCATAAATATTTCCCACTCTAGGTCAATCCCAGTCAATTATTATTATGATTTCGAAATTTCTTTCTAAATATTTCATAATATATTTTGTGAAAATCAAATATTCAAACAGTTATCAAAATTTTAGACATGTAATTGATAAGGGAATTTCAAAAAGTTGTCAGACATTTGAAAAGTTGAGTGATTGCAAGAATTTCAGTATCATAAAATGTGACTCATTGTTTTGCAAATCGGTTAGTTTTGCTCGTGCTCACTAAATGGCTACACCGAATTTTTTTCTCGAACCATCATTTTCGAATTCTCATGTACTGCGTTAATATCGTTCATTAAACAAAGATTAATGAAATGCAGAAATTTCGCCACATTTAGAATATTTTTCAAACGATGATAGGACTTTTGCAAAATTCATTAATGATAAATAGTTGGAAAATTGTAAGATATATGGAATGTTGAGCGTTCTGGAAATTCGAGACAAAAAATGGTTGACAAAGTTTATTCCTAAGTATAATAAAATTCAGAAATTACGAATATAGTTATTTTGACAATATCAGTTAGTCTGAAAATTTTAGCAAATTTTGTTATTCCATCATAATTTCATAAATGTTTCCCACTCTAGGAATTCTGTGAATTATTATGATTTTGAAATTTCGAAAGATGCCTTAAAAATGTGCCACTGTAGAGAGCTGCCTAGTTTGCCTGTTGGGTAAATCCAGCCCTGTCCTCATTGAATCTCGATAAAATTTGATGAGCTTCAAATGGCAGTGCCTTTGTTGACGGGAGTACTACTGTCACAAAAAAGGAGACTGGTATCGTGTCGATTGTGCTCATTTTCATGAATTGGTACACATGACGATTTAAAAATCATTTCATAATATACATTTGAAAATAAAAAACTTGCACAATTGACGCCATGCCGAACAAACGGAACAGGAAAGAAAGAAAAAGGTTTAAATTGAAAAAAAAAAATGGATTTTGCAGGTACGAAGGCCTCGGGAGGAAGAGGAGGCGGCAGCAGTGGTAGCGGTTGCATAAACAGTGGTGGTCAGCAGCAGCAGCAGCAGCAGGCGTCGAGTGCGAAGCCCGGCGCCAGAGTGGGTAACGCAGCCAGCAATTCCGTGGAGAGTGGTGGTGGTGGTGGTGGTGGTGGGGGACCGTCGGGGGGGTCACATGAGGGGGGTTCGACAGCAAGCACCAGCGGTAGCGGTGCCGCGGCAGCCACTGCTGCCGCTGCTGCAAACAACCCACCGGCCGCCGCCGCCGCCGCCGCTGTCGCCATTCTCAACAACTCGGCGGCCGGCCTGCACCATCCGCCCCCCCACCCCATCGGCCACAAGCACCTTCTGCGCTCCCGCGTCAAAATCGCCAACAACGATCAGCCAAAAGATTTGGCAGTCGCCAAATCGGGCAAACATTACAAAAAGGACTCTTCCTCGAGGTGAAAAAAAGAATACTTTTTATTATGATAAAAAATGATATAAATAACATTCAAGTGGATGAAAGTAGAACTCGTTGGCACCTTTTGAGGGGGCGCTCTCGAGTTGTACTCGATCGGAATGAAAATTGATCGTCGAAGAAGGCCGTTTATAAATATTCGTTGCGTAATGGGTCGGACTTTGATTTTGTGGCAGGCATCGCTCGTCGTCGCGGGCACGCAAAGGAGTAGCGACGGCAGCGGAGGCTGCCATGTCGGGCAACGACTCGGCGGCAAATAGCGCTGCTCCAACCTCCGTATCGTCCTCCCTGCAGCCTGCTAGTGGAGGCACCCACCTCAACTCGGCCAACGCCCCCGAAGATGACGCTACTGCCACCGCAGCTGCAGGTTGTTTCTCTGCCCTTTTTCTTTTCACTTTTTTTTCTTCTTTTTTTTTTTTTTTTTTTTTTTTTTTTTTTTTTTTTTTTTTTTTTTTTTTTTTTTTTTTTTTTTTTTTTTTTTTTTTTTTTTGTTATTTTTTATATTTTATTATTTTTTATTTTTTTTTTTTTTTTTTTTTTAATGAACGAAAAGTGAAAATTACGAACAGTAGTGAATGTGTGGGTTTTATGTTTTCTAAAAAATCAATTTAAAAAATTAAAATGCTTGAAATTTTTGATACTATAGTATTGGAAATTTGTAGAGCGATCCATAGAAATACTTGCATCTTTTAAAAATACCGGAAAATACAACAAAATTTTGTAAATAACATTTAATAGAAAAATTCTCAAAATCTATCAAGTATTTAACTGTATTATTTTTTACAAAATCTTGAAAAACATGAAAAATTTAAGTAAAACTTTTATTTTTAGAGCATCGAGTTTTGTAAATCAACATAGAAATTCATAAAAATAGAAAATCTTGCGAATCATAGACACTGAAACAATAAAAAAGAAAAAAACTAAAAAATGCTAGAAAATCTTATGAATACTCAAAAAATATGAAAATACAATAATAAAATCCATGTCATTGTAATTATTTTATAAATTTATTCATATTTTTTAACAGAGTAAATAAAAATTTGATCAACTTTGTTAACTAAGTTTCTTGAACTTGTTTTTAAAAATTCAAAAAACTTGTAATACTAGAGCATCGAATTCGAGGAATTTTAGAAAATCTCTCGAATCATTTTAACACTGAAATATTTGGATTATTAGGAATCTATGAATGTACTGCAAAAGATAGCATTTTATACATACTAAGGTATTTATTGATACTCGAAAACTATGTTGATATAACTATTCCGAAAATTTATAAGTTGGAAATTTTGAAAATCTGCCTAAAAGTCTATAAAAAGTACAGAAATCCATTAAAATTGTAAAAATACTAGAAATTTGCATCAAAAATATAATGTTTTCTAGAAAATTCATTTCAATACTGAAAATGTTGAAAACTTTTCAATTCCACAGCATTAGATTTTAAAAATCTATAAAAATTACTCCAAATTTTAAAATTTACACAATGAAATCAATCAAATGATAAATATGAAAAATACTTAAAAGTTGTAGAAATCTGTCTAAAATATACTGTGTTTTTTTTTTTTTTTTTTTTTGAAAAATTCATTTACATGCTAAAAATGCAGGAAACTTGAGAGCTATCTGTAAGGATATTAGAAATGTATGAAAATGTCAAGTTGACGAGTATGTTAATATTGTCTGGATAGTTTGTTGTATAAGAATTCTCAAATAGTATATTGTTGTGAAAAAATAACAGTGAGCAGCGGTCCGTCTGGGCTGTCAGCAGCCACCACCGGAGGAGACATCGAGAGCGACGATGGCGAAGTTGGCAGGCTCCAAGCTCTCTTGGAAGCCCGTGGCTTACCTCCCCATGTTTTCGGTGCCTTGGGCACGAGGATGCAACATCTCCTCAACAGGAGCATGGGAGCTAGTTCTGGTAAGTAAAAACAACACCTTTTCCAAGATACTTGAATAGCTTGACGAATTTCATTGGATTTAATGCAAAGTAAAACTTTGCAAGTAAATATATAATTTTTCGTATATATTCACTATTTATAATTGGGCTACGATATATTATTTGATTTTTGTAATAAATCAATAAATAAAATTAACTAAATTTCTTTAATAATTATAAATATTAAAAATTTACTATTAAAGTTAATAAAAAAATAAATTTTTATGACGAAATGCTAAAATGTGGTGTAATTTGGTAGCCGCGAAAGCCCAGCAACTGTTGGCTGGATTGCAAGCCGTGGACGACGAGGGCGAGCAGCTGCAGGCGGTGATTGGCATGGGGGAGATCCTCGTGATGGGTAACGAGGACACTCTGACGGGCTTCCCCGTGAAACAAGTCGTCGCGGCGCTCATCAATCTGCTCAGTATCGAGCACAATTTCGCGATAATGACGCACGCTTGTCGCGCCCTCACTTACATGATGGAGGCCCTGCCGCGTTCCTCCACTGTCGTCGTTGACGCGGTCCCCGTTTTTCTCCAAAAATTGGAGTCGATCGAGTGCATGGACGTCGCCGAGCAATGCTTGACGGCCCTCGCCATGCTCTCGAGGCGTCACAGCAAGACCATACTCCACGCGGTAAATACAATATGTCTATACATTTTTTAGCCAGATTCGAAATTCAACAATATATTTTATACTCTTATTTCTAATGAGCATAGCACATTTTTTCAATAAAAATTTCAATTTCAATTCAATTGAGTTGTTGATTTAAGCAACGATTTTAAGATTCTCACATTATATATGATGAAAATGTTGACTAAAATGTTGACTTTGCAGGGTGGCGTGTCGGCGTGTCTCAAGTTTGTCGACTTTTTTAATATCACGGCTCAGCGCGCGGCTTTGACCATAACTGCCAATTGTTGCCAAACTCTACACCCCGATGATTTTCACCTCGTGTCGGACAGTTTGCCCTTGCTGACGGGCCGTTTGACCAATCAGGACAAGAAGAGCGTCGAGTACGTGTGCCAGTCGTTCAGTCGCCTGGTCGACAGTTTCCAGCACGACGCCGCGATGCTCCACAAGATCGTCAACGCCGAACTTTTGCAGAATCTTCAGCAGTTGGTGAGTTTATCATTGGATTGCTGCGAGTGCCTTCTTTTTAATGTTAGCTAAAATGTTGTTGCTATTATTGCTGTTGATTATTGAAATTGTCGCAACAGCTGATGATGACACCGCCAGTCAACAGCACCAATAATTTCATAACCGTGCTGCGAATGTTGTCTGTGATATCGAACCGCTGCCCGGATTTGGCGCAACTGCTCCTCCAGCAGAACATAGCATTTACGCTGAGCTATTTGCTGACGGGATCGTTGGAAGTGAAGACCGAGGACGTGGAGCTCGTGCAGCGCTCGCCCCAGGAATGGTTCGAGATCACTTGCCTCATCGAGGAGCTCATGCCCCCTCTGCCGACCGACGGCATATTCAGCGTCAACAGCCTCCTCGAGCGCACCAACAATCAACAAGAAACGGTCCAATGGGAGTGGCGCGATGAAAGACACTGCTACCATCCATTCAGCACCATCGATTCCCGTATTATTGAGGTATGCCTTTTTTTTTAATTCTTGAATTGGTTTTAAAAAAGTTTATTTCATTTCAAATTTATTTCACAGATGGCTTTCCAAAATGGCGAAGATGAAATTTGCCTTTCAACTTTGGGTCGAACTTACACGATAGATTTGACTGTGATGAAACAAATAAACGAAGATATGGGAATGGCCCGGAGCATATATCGTCGCGTCAATGCTCATCCCGCTGAAGGCAAAAGTCCCGTATGCTCTTCAAGGTAGGACTCGAAGCACAATCATCAATATTTCCTTGATTTTTGTTATTTCTGGAATGATGTTATTTCAACTGTTGTCGCGTAGCATGGACGTCGTGCCTCCCGTGATCGAGAGCAACGAGTGGCTCGTATCCTTCATCAGGACGCTTTTCTCCGTTTTGTACGAAGTATACAGTAGCTCCGCCGGCCCCGCAGTCAAGTGTAAATGTCTCCGAGCCCTTTTGCGAATGGTCTATTACGCCTCCACGGATTTGCTCAAGGTTTGTTAATTGTTTTTTTGCAATTGCATCCGATTCCGTTGCATCAGGTTTCGATTATTATTAAAATTTTTTTTTTTTTGTTTCTTTAATTGATATAATACAGATTATTTTTCTCCAAAATTAACAAAACCCAAGTTTCATGAAATTTGTATCTTCGGGGAATATGATTCCGAAAATGTACTTAGTACTCCACAAAAATACCAGAAAACACAGAAAGAACGAGAAATACTGGAAATTTTTGGGAAAAAAAAAATTGAAATCTATGAAATTTTTAAAGCTATAGCGGCAAGTTTTACAATTTTATTAAAATACTAGAAAATACTAGAAAATTTCTAGGAATCTTACAAAGAAATGTGTGGAATTTTGATTTCAGTGTATGAGGCTAATGGTTTTGAAAAATGTAGTTCAATACCTAAAACACTTTGAATTTTATAACATGAAATTCGAAAAAAATCAATAGAAATACTGGCAACGCTTGAAAAATTTTCAAGTACACCAATTATGAAAATAATGTGTTTGTTTTTAAAATTGCAATACCAGGATGTTCTGAAAAATCAAGTGGTGTCGTCGCACATAGCGGGCATGTTGGCCTCTCAAGATTTGCGCATTGTCATCGGTGCCCTCCAAATGGCGAGCATCTTGATGAACAAGTTACCCCAAGTTTTCGGCGTTCACTTTCACCGCGAAGGCGTGTTGCATCAAGTTCGACAATTGGCCGATCCCGAAGTACCTCTCGGCGTATCACCTCCCAAGTCTCTTTTAGGTACTTACTACTGTCTCTATTGAGCGATGTTTTTTTTTTATATGGGCAAGATGAATGAAATTTCTTGAAATTCGTACAACTTTTTCGTCTCGCAGGCAACTTGTTGCCGAGCTCGCAACCGGGTCCATCCAACACGTCGATTTCTTCCACTCTATCATTCGCCTCGAACAACGCGGCAACGTCGCCGATTGTGTCGCCCACAACGAATGGCAACGTGCTCTTTGGAACAGTTGCCACTAGCCAGTACAAACCGATTGTGCCCACCACAGCCATGGAAACTCGCAGCAGGTCGGAACTTGGCGTCGGCGCCAGCGCCAGCGATGAGGCAGCATCTCCGTCCAACTTGTAAGTACACACAAATGTTGCCTTTTTTTTAATAAATAAATTTTTCGCTAAAATGCACGAATGTTGACGAATTTCTTTTGGTTGATTGATATTGCAGGAGAATCGGAGACGTGCTGAAACGAAAGCGACAGAACAAAAAAGGTCGCTTCTCGCGTTTGAGCGGTGGAAATTCGTCGTCCTCGTCGTCGTCCTCTTCGCCGCAGCAACAGCAAACTCAGCAACAAGCGCAACAGCAAACGCAACCCGAGTCGGTGTTCACCGGGTTCACTCCGAAAAACAGTCGGTTCTTGGGTAATTTGAACCCGGCTAGGTGGGGCAAGAGGTCCTCCTCGTCCTCGGGCTCGGCGAACGACGCGAGCAAGAGAGGGGGCGAGCACAACGCGTCGTCGACGAGCCTCGCGAAGCCCCCGAGCAATCCCAACTTGACCGGGGGCAATCGCGAGAAGGCCAAGGCGTGGGTGCGCGACCAAGCCTCCCAGTTTCTCGCGAGGTACCAGGACGACGCCCCGTGCTCCCATCCGGCCCTCACCGTTCTCGCCCGCCTCACCGCTGCCATTCAACGACTCCAATCCAATGTCAGTTTTACATTTCAACAAATTTTTCAACAATTTTCACTTTACATTTATTTTGTAAAGCCTTGAAACAACTTTCAATTTAAATTGATTCAATGATTTATGTTTTCTAAAATAATACATATTTATTCAATTTCTCAAGTTTCTGTATAAGAAATTTTTATTTTTTTCATAAAACTTTCAAGCAAGGTGTAACACGGTTTGTGTAGTTGTTGGGAATTTCCGATACTTTTTTTATTTATTTTTTTAAATTCAGCAATAATAATAGAAACATAAATTTTACACTAATTTCTCCAACTTGATGAGGAGATGCACGTTTCCAAAAAATATGCTAGGGAATGAAATTGACAACATTTATGAACAACCTCTAAAATTGTTCAATTTTTATAGAACTTGATAGAAATTCCTCCATTTCTTTGACATTTTTCGTAATTTTTCAATACTTTTCGAGGCTTTCAAATTTTCATTAGAAAAAAAAAAAAAAAAAAAAAGAACAGCAATTTTCAAAAAAATATAAAAATGAAATCAACCCATAAAACTTTTGAGATTTTTTGGAAATTTTTCAAATTTTTGGTTTGTTATACAATTTTT
>JAPYZL010140973.1:0-17794 GCA_030522825.1 Platygaster orseoliae
ATTTTTAGACTCTTCAAATTTTCATAAATTTCAGTTTTTTTTATGAATCACTTTTAAAAAAAAATTGTTCGTCCACATTTATTTTTGGAAATGTTCGGCCATTTATTTTTGTATTATAATTTACTTTCGGAAAAAATTCCTTACAATTAGAGTAATTGTTATTTTTAGTTAGAAAATTCAAAAATTATGAACCGAATTGGAATTACAGTCATTTTATGATTAGTTATTGTTATTTTTATGCATTTTTTTTCTTATCATCACTTTTTTCTATTTTTCATGGAATAATAATGGATTTATCTCGAATTTCGGGACGGGTTTGAACCCCTAAAACTCCCCTCTGCCTATACGCCTGGTTTTCATAAAAAACTGTTTCATCGAGAAGTTGGAAAATAATCAACTAATTTTAAAATTATTATCAATGATTGAGGAGGGTTTCCTATAATTTTGATGAAGTCAATAGAAATTTCGTAATTGCAGAAAACAGTTATTTGGTTATTGTCAATTTCAGTACACATTTACTGTAAATTAATGATGGGTTACGAGGAAATTTGTTTTCATGATTGTTCTTTGGTTTTTTAAATTCATCAGTTTTTAATAAATAATGTTTCATCGAAGAGTAGGCGTATATTGAGAAATAAACGTTTAAAAATAGTCATTGTTATAGAAGTAACCAATGGTAGTTTGCGTTTTCCAGGCTTTTCATGGATATTCTTTTGAATTTGCAGAATGGTGTAAAGGGAAACGTAGTGGTGACAAATTTCAGGAAAATTTTTTTATTTATTCTTTGTATCTGTTAAGAGAGTTATTGTTTTTCGGTTTTTTAAATTAATTAGTTTTAAATGAAACTTGTTTCATCGAGAAGTTGGAAAATAGTGGGAAAGGTACGATTTAAAAATAGTCATTGTTATAAATACAACTAATTTGAAAATTATTGTTAATGATTGAGGACTATTTTTCTTTTCTTGATAGAATCGATGGAAATTTTATATGCATATTAGAATTTTAAATAAAAGTCGTGATAGACAAAAACTTTTTTGCTAAAAACAATTATTTGGTTATTTTTAATTTCAGTCCACGTTCACTGTAAACTGATGATGGTATATGAGGAAATTCGTTTTTATGATTGTTCTTTGTTATCTTAAATTCATCAGTTTCTAATAAAAACTGTTTCATCGAGGAGTTGCAAAATATTGGGAATTGTACGATATAAAAATAGTTTTTGTTATAGATTCAACTAATTTGAAAATTTGAAAATCAATGATTGAGGAAGGTTTTCGATAATCTTTATAAAGTCAATAGAAATGTCATCTATTGGTATTTCAAATGAAATTTGTTATAGACAAAAACTTTTTGCTAAAAAAAATTGTTTGTTTATTGTCAATTTAAGTCCAGATTCACTGTAAATTAATGATGGTTTATGGGGAAATCCATTTTTATGATTTTTCTTTGGTTTTTCAAATTCATCAGTTTTTAATAAAAACTGTTTCATCGGAGATTTTGCAAATATTGGGAAATAAACGTTTGAAAATATTCATTGTTATAGATTTATCAAATAGCAGTTCGCGTTTTTTAGGCTTTTCATGGATATTCTTTTGAATTTTCCGAAGGGTGTATAGGAAATGTAGTGGTGACGAATATCTGGAATAATTTGTAATTTATTCTTCGTATCGGTGAAAACAGTAATTTTTCTTCAGTTTTTTAAATTGATTAGTTTTTATACAAAACTGTTTCATCGAGGAGTTGGAAAATAATCAACTAATTTGAAAATTAGTATCAATGATAATCTTGATGAAGTCAATAGAAATTTTGTATAATGGTATTCAAAATGAAATTTGTGATAGATAAAAACTTTTTTGCTAGAAACAATTATTTGGTTATTGTCATTTTCAGTCCGCATTCACTGTAAATTGATGATGGTACATGAGGAAATTTGATTTTATGATTGTTCTTCGGTTTTTTAAATTCATCAGTTTTTAATAAAAACTATTCCATCGAAGAGTTGGCAAATATTGGGAAATAAACATTCAGAAAAATTCATTGTTATAGATTCATCAAATAGTAGTTCGCGTTTTCCAGGCTTTTCATGGATATTCTTTGGAATTTTCCGAAGGGTGTATAGGAAACGAAGTGGTGACAAATATAAGGAAAAACTTAAAATTTATTTTTTTTTATCGGTTGAAACAATTATTAATCTTTGGTTTTTTCAAGTGATTAGTTAAAAAAAACTGTTTCATCGAAGAGTTGAAAAATAATCAACTAATTTGAAAATTGTTAATAATGATTGAGGAAGGTTTTTGATAATGTTGATGAAGTCAATAGAAATTTCGTATATTGGTATTTGAAATAAAATTAGTAATGGACAAAAACTTTTTGCTAGAAACAACCATTTGGTTACTGTCAATTTCAGTCCACATTCACTGTAAATTGATAATGGTTTATGAGGAAATTCGATTTTATGATTGTTCTTCGGTATTTGAAATTAATCGGTTTTTAATAAAAACTGTTTCATTGAAGAGTTGGCGTATATTGGGAAATAATCGTTTCAAAATAGTCATTATTATAGATTTAACTAATAGTAGTTTGCGTTTTCCAGGCTTTTCCTGGATATTCTTTTGAATTCTCCGAAGGGTGTAGAGGTAATGTAGTAGTGACAAATATCTGGAAAAATTAAAAATTTAATCTTTGTATCGGTCGAAACAATTTTTGTTCTTCGGTTTTTTAAATTATTTAGTTTGCAATTAAAACTGTTTCATTGTGAAGTCGGAAAATATTGGGAAATGTACGATTTAAAAATTGTTAAAGATTCAACTAAAACATTAAAACATTATAAACATTTAGACACTGTCATAGATTCAACTATGTAATTTGAAAATTATTATCAATGATTGAGGACTGTTCTTTTAATCTTGATAAAATCGATGGAAATTTCATAAGCATATTAGATTTTTAAATGAAATTGGTGATAAACAAAAACTTTTTGCTAAAAACAATTATTAGGTTATTGTGAATTTCAGTCCACATTCACTGTAAATTGATGATTGTTTATAAGAAAATTCGTTTTCATGATTGTTCTTTGGTTTTTTCCATTCATCAATTTTTAATAGAAACTGTTTCATCGAAGAGTTGGCGAATATTGAATATTTATAATAAACATTCAGAAATAGTCATTTTTAGAGATTTATCAAATAGTCATTTGCGTTTTCCAGGCTTTTCATGGAAATTCTCTTGAATTTTTCAAGGGTCGTATATAGAAAACGTAGTAGTGACAAATATACGGAAAACTTTTGAAAATTTTTTGATACTCTTAATAAAATGAATAGAAATTTCGTACATTGGAATTTCAAATGCAATTCGAGAAAAAATAAAATTTTTTGCCAATAGCAATAATTTATTTATTGTCTATTTCAGTCCACATTCGCTGTAAAATGATGTTGCTAAATGAGAAGTTTTATTTCTAAAATTGATCTTCGGTTTTTCGAATTAATTAGTTACTAGAAGAAACTGTTGGAAAATATTGGGAAACAAGCAATTAAAAAAAAGCCATCGTTACAGATTTAACCAAAGAAAATTCATATTTTCTCAATACTTTCAATGATGATTTTTCCGAATTGTAAATTTCTGTTGATAAAATAGATGAATAATTCGCATCAAGAAAAAAAAATTGTTTGAATACCTATATATCAAATACGTTTGCGGAACACGGTTTACGTATCTCCCAAAGTTTAGCCTTGTGCGCTCCATATCACCTCGTACGCTTATCCCGACTGATTGATCAGTCGTTACACCTGTTATCGGATTGCTGTTGCCGTCAGTAACTCAAACTTATCTCAACTAATACCTTTTACAGCCCCCCACAAAGTAATCCCACAGTAAAAGGCAATTAGGACAGGTTTTTAGTGGTATCACCTGCGTTTGGTTGAAAAACTTACCACTTCTCTGTAAATTTCACAAGTTTCATTTCTTTCATCCAAATTGATGAAAATAATTTTGAGTCTTTTCGAAAACAAAAATAATTGCATATTGAAAAATTTTTCGTAAAATCGCAAAATTATAAAATTTCGTAATGAAAAAAAAATATGAAAAATGAAAGATATTGGTTATCCTTTTTTACATTCCAACAATTTGGACACTGGAAATCCCATTTTCTTTTTACTGAGTTGGTAGGTGATATGAAAATCTAAGGTATATAGATGTGCGAAAAGATAAGGAAAACAGCACCTCTGGCGAAAAATGGACGTAAGCTCCTTTCCACAAAGTTAAGAGTATTATACGAGTGTCAGGATGCTGATTTCCAGAGAGTTTATGGAACGCATTTATAAATATTCAAGTGAAGAGTTCCTTTATTTATTTCGTGTACCAAAAAATTATCATACATGCTCTTTAAACTGTGTGAATAATAATAACAAAAAAAATTTGTTTTTGACTCAATAGCTAGGAATAAATTATATCATATTTAATAGGCCAAGAATTTTAAAACAATTCTAGTTATGGATTTAAATTATAAAAAATAGAAATTTTGAAATTGGGAAGTCTTACTAATTTCCACATTACAATTTTTAATGAGTGAACAAAAATTCAATTCTTTTTATTCATATTGAATAAATTATTATTCCGACTCAATATTTTTTTTCCGATTTTCAGTAATTAAAACAAAAACAAATTCTAACTAAATCATTAGTTAGAAATACATTTATTATTATTTGTTCATCTTATTATTATTTTCAATTTCCACGTTAACGTCAATATAAATTCTTATCGCAGGAGAATCGTGTAATCCTCGAGTTTGCTCGAACTGAGTTATCCTCAATGCGATTACTAACTTATATACACGCGCAAAAGTTGGCGAAACGAAACTTTCCTTACATTCCCTATTTGCCTCGAAAAAAAAGGTCATCGTTAGCTCAATAGTCCGACTCTTGCGTCGAGAACATTTACGTTATTTCGAGGACCTTGTTGTCCAGTTGCCAAATTTGAAACTACCACCAAAGTTTTGAGGCTTTCGCGTTCTAGTTTCAGGAAGCCATTTTTCGCTTACGTACTAACTAATCCCATGAGAGTCCCGGGTTTTTGTTTCATTTCATGGTCGACCTTTTGATTTCATTTTTCGTCGACGACTTTTTATCCTCTTCCTTTCATGTTATTTTTCATCATTCGCGGAGAGCGCGAGTCGCGTATGACGGTAGGAAAGAATCGCTCGTTTTTACGTATGATGGATTGGAACGAACATATACAGTCGTTTTTTCAGGGAAAGAGAATTTGATTTCAACTTGGTTGATTGAATGTCCAAGGGTCAATAGTGAAGTTAATGTTAGTGTATTGATATATTGTAAGGGTTGAACATATAAATAAACAAAAGTAAAGTGGTTTAATTGATATTTCATATTGACACAGATATCAAGTACAATCCTAAAAGTCTATCTTATTTTAAGATGCAGGAGAGTGAAGGCATGACTTGGAATATATAGGGGAAAGTGGGGTAATGACGGCCATCACAATTTTCGTTTCTTAAAATTGACGTAGGTCTAAACCGTTTACTGTAACAGAAAGCTTATTCCATAAGCTTGTTTTTAAGTAGACGCTGAAGTGTGTGGATTTATTATAACTTATTGTAGTTCCAGACCAGTGCCGATTCGTAACTATCCGCAAGTTTTATAAGGTTTTCAAAATATCGATTATTTCGTCAACACTTTGAGCTACACAATCGAGGTAGGTATGTTAAAATGTTGCTATTGATATTAGCTTTCTAAATTGAGTAAAATTTTTCATGTGTCTTGCATAGTTTATGTGTAGTGCATGCTTGCGCAAAATAAGGTCAGCGGGGGAATGACGGCCATTAAAGGTGGGGTAACTATTATTTATCAATTGTGCTCTTATTATAACTGCCATAACTGCGACTCAGATCTCAATGATGACGATGAAAATTAATGTCGTTGCATTCTAAGTTTAAGGCATTTTTTCAATATGTTTCCATTTTATTTCTCTTGCGCTTTTTGTGAGCTATCAATAAAGTTACAATAACAAAAATGTCGAATTTCCATTTGCTTTCCTTCACAGAGCTTTCATTAAATATTCACAGTGATTTGTGTTGATATTTGTGCGATTTTTTGTCGGTTATTGAGAGTGGCCGTCATTACCCCACCATTTTTCTAAATGACGAAAACCAACTTTTTTTAAAGATTCTAATTTTTTTTAGTTTGAATCAAAATTTTTGAAATCAGCTGATATATTCTGTTAACATTTTCATTACCCCACTTTCCCCTATGGTATTTTAAATTCAGACCATGTTGAAATTGATTTTGAAGTAAATAATTGATATTCTGATAAATTTTCTGAATGTAAATGTGAACATGGACTAAATTTAAGGTAAGATATGAAATTCATGTATTGCTTTACTTTTGTTGCATTTTAAAATAAGGTATTATTTTCAGAGTGCATGAAATTGGTTGATTTGTGTTGACAAACTGAGAAAGTTCAAGTAATCATAATTTGATAATCAAATTTTTGAAATATTTTAAAAAATTTAGATGTTTATGAAAATCTCACACGTATGATTAAAGAGTTTCTGTTTTTTTTTTTTAAATTCAATTGATATTTGACAATTAGAACTAGTTTTACTGAATTTCCGAAATTTTTCTTAATCTACATCATAATTATATTAAAATTTTCTAAAATCCTACACATTTTTTGATTTGTAAAGAATTATTGGCAATTTTTGATCTGTTAAATAATTATCGATCTTTAGTATTGTAAGTTTTTTTAATTTTTCTAAAATTTTTAGATATTTATAAGAATTTCTGAAATCATTGACTATCAGCGTACAACCAAACACTTTTCGATATATACAGAACTTCATATATATTACGGAGTTTTTGAAATTTTATGGAATTTGCAACACTTTTTAAAATTTACAGAATTAATTAAATTTTTTTTAAGTTCTACGAATTTTTGGATACTCGAACAAGAGATTCTGGTAACAATTTTTTAAAAAATTTAGTTTTAATCAACTCATTTTTTTCTCACTTTCTTTTTCATTTCTATCGATGAGAACTGTATTTCATGAAAATATTTTTCCAAACAAGTAACGTATCATTAAAAAAAATTATGAAGTTTGTTGATCTGAATGATCGAATCTAAAAAATTTTAGAAGTTAGTTGAAAGATTAATATTTATAAATTTTATGAATAGTGATTATTTTTGAGATTTCAAAATTTAATTATCATTACACAGTTACTGTAGTTTTACTGATTCATCAAAATTTTTTACAGTCCACAACTTTCATTAACATTTTTGAAAAACCTTCACATTTTCAGATTTTTCTAGAATTACGAGCAGTATATTTAAATGTTTGAGTCATTAATGGTGTTTAATATTTTCAATTAATTTAGTTCTCGAAATTCAACGAATTACTTGATTATCCATTCAATTTTTCGGAATTACTTACTATCTTCGTATACTATTCACATATATAACTTAACAATTATATAAATATTTCTATTGTAAAATATACAATTTTTGAAGTACAATCAGCATTATAAACTAATGACCTCCATTAAAATAATTTTTTATTAAATGAAATTCAATCTGTAAAAATATAGTAAAAGTTACTAATTACAGAAATTTTTACCGTAAAACTATCGAAATGTACAAGATTGTTTTCTCAGTGTAAAATTCAACCAAAAATTGAATTCACATTTTTGTTCAAAACATTTATTATTTTTCCGGAAAATTCAGAGCAATTACTATTAATAAAACAATCTAACTTTGAACATTTCTTTAACTGGTTTCTCAAATTTCTCCTGAACTTTTCTTCACAATTTCAAAACTTTTTTCTAATGAGCTTGTTTTGATACAAATTTTGGAAGTGAAGAAAATATACTTACTTGGGCTGTTAGGCTGATCCTTCATTTCATCTTCGTCCAAAGCGTTCGGTATTTTCAATTGTGCACAAGTTAATGTTGATATGACACAGATTAGCACAAGGCAGGTCTGCATCTTTTTCAACGATGTTTTTAAGGACCTTGGTGAGTGTATGAGTTCAAGACTTCGAACTTCCTTAAACAAAAATAAAATTAACTATGAAAATAAACATAGATATACAAAATATTATTGAGAATCGAATCAATGCGATCAATCATTAATGATCGCGTAGAAAAATTGATTTTCATTATATCATATTTCTTTATTTAAATAATTTTATGAATTAAAAATATAAGAAAAATAACAAACGCAATTATTTTTAATTATTAAAATAATTTATGCAATTATATTGTTGTCCTATAGTTATAAGTTTTTATAGAATTTATGAAATTAAAGTTTATATGCATAGTTTATCATTTCATTAGAGACAAAATAATAACAAAAATAAAATAGTTAATTTTCTTCCAATGTCTTTACTTGTTAGTTCATTGAAAATAACTGAGCTACAATTTTCTTTACGCAAGTATGTATGATAAATAATTAATAAAAGAATATGATTTTGAATTTATGTTCAACGTAAGTTAGATAACTATCTCTAAACATGAATATTCAGCCAATTTTCGTAATTCCTGGCAATAAATAACCATGATTTATTGCTATGACAGAAAACGTCTGTTTATTTTTATATAACATCAGCAGATATATAACATCATTGGATAACGTTTATTTAACGGGCTTTCAAAATAATTGACATGATTTAATGGATGTATTTTCTCTCTGTTTTTTATTTCTCTCTGTATTTTTGAACGTCATTACGGAGATTAATAATTTTCACTGGTCTGAAATTCCGTATTTTTTTTTACTGCATTGATATCAACTAGAGGAATTCGAATTCGTCAAGTCAAAGGAATCAGTTGACTAAAGGTAAAAGCGTAAGAAAATTAGGCAGATGTTTGCGTCAAGTGTATAAACAAGAAATTCTACCTAAAACTCTGCACCATCGTGACTTCAAAGCTTTTACAGATTAATGTTCCTTGTTTGAACATTTAATTTCGCTTTGCTTTTTCACGTGCACTCACATCTGGGAAATGAAATGCATTTGATTCCTTACTACTTCGAAATGCAAATAAATTCGATTCAAAAAACGAATCAGTAATAAAGTTAAGAACAAAAACCTTTCACGTTTATTGAAAAATAATAAATTGTTGAAAATTGCAAATATTTGAATTTGGACAAAGTGATAAGGATATGAAAAAATTTAGTTTTCAATTTATTTAATTAAAGTTCAAAATATCAATTATTTAACTGATATTACTATATGGTGGCTCAAATAAATTTTTCGTTGCCGATTGATTTTGTCATTTCACAACATCGCTTTTAGGGGGAAACATTAAGAATTGCTCTTTCGAAAATGGAGCAAGGTAAAGTAAGAATTGGAGATTTCAGCCTTCACTCTGCTTTGTCGTAGTTTCTATAGTCTCGGGTCTCCGTTTCTATAAATCAACACAAGTTTAATGTGGGTCAGGCTAGGAATTGCGGTCTTAGAATCTGCGAAGTTCAGAAAACGAACGCTATGTCTATTACAATTTCGAGACCTCGCGCACAATGATGTCGAATAAATTGAATGTCGATATCACCGAGAAACATTTTCGCTTCTTCTGGGGAATTTCAAGCTGGAATCAGCACGTTCAAGCTTCCACTCATAGAAAATCTGGTTGAACTGAGAGATAAAATTCGAGTCACGAAAAAACTGGCTTCAGCTATGAATATGGAGAACTTGGGTGTTTCATAGTATGAAAAAATTTGGGTAAAATTAATATTTATTTTATGTAAAAGCAAAAAAAAAGATTAATATATTATATAACTCTGGTAAATTCATCTAAAGCAGTTATATTCTTTTTCAGTTTAATTTTTGTTTTTTTATCTGAAAAATATCATAACATCTGTTTTTTCTCTATAGCAATACTCACTTTTGCTATACAGTCATTGATCACTCGTTAATGCGAATTGTATGAACCTGGAAAAAATTGAGCTGTGCAATATTGGAATGAGAAATAAACTTTATTAGTCCCCAAAGCGAACTTGCTAGTTACTCGTTTGTCTTTTCATCGACTTGTCCATCAGTAATGTATTTTTCCTCTCTGTCCAAAGTTTTATTATTACGGGAATCGAATTCCGATGCAGAGAAACTTGAAATAACGACGGAAAGCTGAATAATTGGTCGTTAAGAAAGATCAAAGCTAGGTCTCAAAGGTACAAAATCGATACTGGAAGAGAGCTAAGCAATTGAAACTCTCTGGAAGTGCGACATAAAAAGTTGACAGTATTATTCGAAAATTACTTGTGAAACTTGAGTTTGATTCAGACAGCCAATGTAAAAAAAAGTGTCTATGATAGATCGTTAAAAATAAAAAAAAATAATATTTTACATTCGTTAGGGAGAATTTTGTATAATAATTACAGTTGAAAAACGTTGTGAAAAACACACTTAAAACAAACGTTGTTAGTATAAAAATACAAATATTAGTCGAAAATACGCAATAACGAACTTATTGATCAATCAATGGATTGTAGTACGCTTTTTTCAAAATAAAGTTTCTCAATGGGCATTTTTCCCAAAGACAATTTTCCCAAAAAATGCAGTTTCCAAAGGAACATTTTCCCAAAGTGTATTTGTTCCAAAGTACGTTTTTCCTAAAATACATTTTTATAGAATATCTCTTTGTGAATAGTATTGATTTGATTTTATTAACTCAAAAAATTATATTACCATCAATGAAAATTTTGGAACATACTTTTTTCGTAATAATTTCACATTCAGGTTTTTAAATTCAAAATTTCCCATCATATAAGAATATTTCAGTAAATTTTTCGTAAATGAAAAATTATTGGAAAAATTATCTAAAAAAGTATTTATTATTATTGAAATTTCCCCAGTAAATAAAATAAATCAATGTAAAATACGATTCGAAATGACTAAAAATACAAAATATGTATTTTTCATTTCCAGGGTCCAAAATATTAATTTATCAGTAATAGAAATCTTGAAACATGAACTTTTCAGTATAGTTTCCTAATTCAAAACTTTTCCTAATCATAATTAATTTACATGTCTGCAAATTTTATTTTTACAATTCGAAATTCCCAGTGAGAAGATAATATTCATGCAAACATTATCAATTCCCAGTCAATCGAAATGACTCAAAATACTTCATTTTTAATTCCAGGTTCCCAAAAACTATATTATTAGTCATAAAAATTCTGAAATAAATGCAAACATTGTTATCAGTTTTCAATTGATTTTTTGTAAATCAAAAATTATCCGTAAAAAATCAAATGGAAATAAATAAAAACGTCTGTATCATTATAGAAATTTCCCTCTTCAATAAAATAAGTATCTGTAAAATGAGTCTCAAAATCATTCAAAATACTTTATTTTTTGAGCCAGGGTCTAAAAAATTATATTATTTATGTTACGAAAATTTTGAAACAAGATAAGATTCATGCAAACATTATTTTCAATTCTCAGTTAATTGAAAAAAAATTTTCAGTATAAAAACAAATGGAAATACATAAAAACGTCTATATCATTATATAAATTTTCCTCGTCAATAAAATTAGTATCGGTAAAATGGGACTCTAAATAACTTAAAATACTTTATTTTCGATTACACGGTCCAAAATATTACATTATCAGTAATGAAAATTCTAAAGAAAATGCAAATATTATTATAAATTCTCAGTAAATTTATTAAAAATAAAAAGTTATCTGTGAAAAATTAAATGGAAATATACTCGTATATCTGTATCAGTATTTATTGTAATTTTATTATTTAAATCATTAAATTAATATTTTTATTGTAGAATAGTAATTTTTATTGTATAGTAATAATAATAACATTAATAATGAAATTTTTTATAAATTTTATCATCATTGTAGTTATTGACATTATTGAAATTTCCTCGTTTTTTACATACATTTAATGAATAAATATTTATTTATATTAGAAAATTAGAATAAAATTGTTATTAATTTGTTTTGAATCAAGTTGCGTTTCAAAAAAATGAAAATACTATAATTATATAATAATAATAACAGTAAATTATAAAATAATTTATAATCATAATAGTACTACGATAAATATATTATTTTTATAGTACTTAATAAAGTACTTTGGGAAAAAAAGACTTTAGGAAAAGAGTACTTGGGGAAACACTTCTCATTTGGAACAGGATTTTTTGGGAAAAGTTGATTGGGAAAAGTGTCCCCCTACCCAATCAATGAATCGGTCCGAATAGTATAAACAAATAAAATAATATTGTAATGAATTCATCAGGTTTCAACGTGCAGAAATAGATTAATGGCTTGTTATATTGCGTGTTTGTATTTCTTATCTCTTTATTCATGGTAAACAATTTTTATCAATATTTCAATATTCACGAATGTACAAACAGGAAAAATCATATTCTCTTCATTCTTTTAACTTCTTTTCGAAAAAAAAAAAAAAATATTGAAAATTTCGTATCTCCTGTATTTAAACTATCTCGTAACAAGTTCTGGATTTTTTAATAAAGTGATGTTCCATTGATCGCACTACATTATCGTGAATTAAACATTTTCAAAATTGTTCGATTAACCTCTTTCGGATGAATCAGTTACATTACGCAAAAAATTCTTCTTTCACGGAAAATTTCATGCATCACGTTGAAAACTAACCAATGGAATTCTCGTAAGAATGTATGCAAAAAAAGTTTTTACAAGAGGTTCATTTGATTAATACTTTTGTTCAGATTTTTCAAATTTTGAATCTTCGACAATCTGGGTTGAAGGAAACAATTTATCAATTTTTCAGAACTCTGATATGTTGTTATATTCTTCGATTTAGGAATTGTATCCACACATACTGCATATTATAACATATTATCATATTATACGAACTGTAATACTGGCAGTTTTCGTCGTAATACATTATTGCAGTGAAAATCATTATATTGTTCAATTATTATAATTTAAAGTTAACAAATCATATCTTCAAAACTATGATTATACTTCATCACTTAAAAACACAACAATGAAAAAATACAAAAATGAAAAATAGCCAACTCTGAACAGTGAACACC
Source organism: Platygaster orseoliae (assembly GCA_030522825.1). NCBI lineage: Eukaryota > Metazoa > Arthropoda > Insecta > Hymenoptera > Platygastridae > Platygaster > Platygaster orseoliae. Next base: position 13,039 of record JAPYZL010140973.1, read on the forward strand.
ATTTGTAATGCAACTTGGAATTTTCGAATTTCCGCGTATTTGTTATTTCTAATAATAATTTAAAACATGATATAAAATATATCATAATAATATATGATTATGTTCATTATAATATCTTAAGTATTATGAAGTCATGAAAAATATATTAAAAAAACTACAAAGATTTCGATACTGGTTTTTTCAAAATGTAAATTACTAGGAATCACATTAGTATATTGCTGAAAATACAACAAAAATATGTTCTATAATGTATAATTTTTTATACAACAAAATATAAGCAGAACTCTCATATAATTCAACAATGTAAAAAAAATAATTATAGAAAAAATGAAATAGAAACAAGCAAAAAGTGCGATACCTCAGACTGTTTTCACACAAAAATATTTACACACAATAATAACTAGATTTCTTACTTAGTGAATACATTTTGTGTTTGAATTTACACTTCTGAAATGAATAAAAACGCGATTTCGCGAGTAAAAAATTATCAATTCACTTTATTTCTCGTTCTCGACAGACGAAATGCTATTGAGAAGGTCCATCTTTCCTCCAAGAAATCGATTGTACTTTCTCGGATCTTGTTCTGAGAGAACTTGTAATTTTTACACTGCAAGTATTTTTCAAGTAAGTGAGAGAAGGATTAAATTTGTCGAGCTGTTGAATTTTCGATTCAGGTAGTTGGAGAAATGTCCAATTTCCACTTCTCGAAAAGTTAACAGGAGTTGCTTGGAATAATGACACTTGGCTGGAGTTTTCAAACGTATATGGTTTTTCTTCTGCAAAAGTTTTTTTATCGAATACTTCATAATTTGTTTCTGAAATTTTGTTACAAGATGATCCTCATGTTTTTTATGTTTGGCAATGAAAAAGTGCTTTTGAATGAGGAAATCTGTGAAATCAAAAAAAGGACAAACTAAGCCTAAATATTTTGTTCTAGACAACTGAATTTATAACATTTACAACAATGGAACTTCACATTTCAATTCTTATTGTAAAATTCTGGCATGGAAATAAAAAACAAAATTGTTTTGAAGAAACTATGCACTTTTTAAAAACAGTATTAGAGTTTTTTGTATTGTATGATGTTTATTTCGAATTTGTAACATTAATTAAAATTGTATTCTTTGGAATTAATATTGATTAAAATAACGATAGGAAAAAAAGTAAACTGAAAATTATCAGAACTATTCAATTATTGTGTAATATATAAGAATGATCCTATAAATTTTGGAATATACTTTACAAAAAAAATTTTTTTTCTCTTGATTCCCATTTCTTTCGTAACAAAGAAGAGCAATACGAACTTCATATTCACTTGTACGCACTCAATCCATGTTTTCGTTGTTCCGAAACTCGCAGAAATGCAATAAATCACTGTTTGTCACACTGTTAGAATGGAAAACTCGAATGCGAATCGTTATGAAAGTATTTTAGAATCAGGTTGATTGAATGATCAATGATCACCCATAAAAAGCGTCACTGAATATTGACGAGGAAATTCCATTAAGCTTTTGATAGTTACTCATTATTGTGTACTTGTCACTTTCTTTTTTAAAGCACGTGCTTTTGCATGAGAATAATTCATCACCTCTATTCACAAAAAACTGGAAATACGAATGATTCACTCAGAAATTTTTTTTATCTGAAAATAAGTAGAAATTCAGGAATACGAAGTGAAATATATAGTAACGTTGGATAATATTTGTTAAAAATCAATAGTAGTTTGTTACATTACCTAAATTTATATTTCAAAAAGAGAAAATATGGACGTAAGATGTGCACTGTAGGCATTGTTTAAACGTAAATCGCACATTGTGGAATCTCAAACAGTCCGTTCGAATAAGAGATTTCGCGAGACAGGAAAACGTCTCGAAAGAAAATGTATATTTTTTTTGTAACAAAAAACCTTGTTTCCCGGACAAAGGAAAAATACGCTAAAATATCTTCATATTTTAGAAGAAAAAGTATTTGTTATTCAAAAATTGCGGAGGATGAAATCTCGACCACGGTTGAATCAAGCCAGGAATATACATCATCACGTAGAAGCGCTTAATTTTGAAAGAACGTTTGTTCAGCTGTAAAATTCATTACTCCGAGTTTCCATTGTTATTAACAATGAAAATGAGTTTACAGGCGAACAGTTGTTTTGTAGAGATATATAGTTTCGAATACGAAATTGCGATTATCAGCCACGTGATATGATTATCATTTATTTCTGCATTAAATTAGGTTCAAAAATGTATTACAATTTAGGCGCGTAGGTGGAGGGCGGTTTTTGAGATTCAATGCACACAATGAATTGAGTAAAATTTATTTTTACTCAATGTGAAAATAATAAAATTAGAATGATGAACTTAAAAAACAATGGAAATACGAACATTAATAAAATCATACGTTGATTTAAGAAAATAATGATTTTTGTAAACGACGTAATTGTTAAAAATAATCAAAATTAGTGGAAATGATAAAAAATGTATTTGCTGAAATCTAGAGGTAGTAACAAATGGTTTTCTTCAGTTATTTCACAAATTTTAACAGAAATCTGGTTTTTTAAATTTTACTAGCTTAAAAGTAACAGTAATTCTCATTTGAGTAGAATTGTCATTATTAATGTAGAAAAATAATTACAAAAATAGTTTTGACCCAGTGGGTTATAAAAAAAAAATTTACGAAAATGTTAAAAATTTAAGAAACATCGAACTCTTTAGCTTCGAATTGCCAAAATTTAGACAAAAATTCATAAAATTCTCAAAAGTATGTTGAATTATAAACAAATGGAAGAAATACTAACAGTATGGGAATTCTGTAGAAAAATTCTTTTCTGAAAAATCTGATGAAATACGTACGATCTATAAAATTTGAAATTCTAGAACATCGAATCTTTAAAAAAAGTATTTAAAAATCTATATAAATGCTTGAATTTTATAAGAATACTATAAAACGCTACAAAATCTCAGAAACATTTTAAAAAGTAAGAAAATATAATCGATCTATGAGATATTGAAAATTTACGTAGATCTCATTTTCCCAGACATCTTTAAAAATATTCAATTACTTCTGGAGATTCTAACTGTGAAAAAACTCGACATTCTACTGATATATTTGAAATAAATCATTTTGTTTTATAATTTTCAACCTTTCTTCAGTAAACAATATTAAAACAATTTTTATGGATGTCACGTGAAAAAATTTATGAAATAGTAAAATTTCTTTGCTCTAGAAAAATTTGTCCTAAATAAGGCGTTTTCAAGTTTTAGGCATTAAAAAATAGTGTTTTTATGTACCTATATATCATCGTTTGTTAAAACTTCAAAAATATTACAAAAAACTTTAAAATTTAGTTAAAAAGTACGAATATTTATAGAATCTCTAAGATATTCAAAATCTACGTAGATCAAATTTTTTCAGTCAACTTTGAGAATACTGGCAATCTCTTGAAATTAGAAATCCAGAGCCTTAAACTTTAGAACTAAATATTACTATATTACACACTCCAAATAAATCAGAAATCTTTTAAAATACTAGAAAATAATAACTGTTTTCAATTTCCATACTCCAGCATTAAATTGTTGAAATTAGTAGAAGGGATCATAGAAATACAAGAAATCGAAAAAAAAAACTGTAAAATACTAAAAAATTGTAGGAATAGCATAAAATATAGAAATTTCAGATATACTTAAAAAGTATATTCCTTTTAGGATTTTATGCTTTTTATCTTTGATGATCTAGTTTCGGTAGTAAAATTTTATAATTTTACTAGTTTTAGGGTTTCAAACTTATTTCCATTGTAATCCAGTGTCACACATTTTTTATAAACGCATAATAAGAATATAATTTTGAAGAACTTTGTCTTTTTCTAAAATTGTTAATATTTTTCACATTTTCTCATCATTTATACAATTGAAAGATTTTGTGATATTAATGCAAATTCGATGCTCTAGATATCAAAATGTTCTTAAGATTTTCAATCAGAGGCGGAGGCAGAAAAAATTTTCGGGGGGTGTTTTTCAAAAAAATATATACATATTTCCTTCACAATAATATAATTTTTAATCCTTAAAAATGTAATCATGGAAATACGATTATCCAATTTTTTTGGAGTCCAGAGTTGCATATTTTTTCATGTTCGTATTAAATGTAATAAAATTTATTTTTGTGATTTTCAAGTAACAAAGTTTACGAATTTTTTTCTTATACTTTTAGTGTTTTCTCACAACTCGACAGATTTTCTGATTTTTTTATGAATTTCTATACATCAAATTTTTAAAGATTTTTGAGAAAATCATAGTACACATATATCGAATATTGAATGCTATAGTACTAAAAATTTCTAGTTGGCTACACCATTTATTATTAATTATGAATCATTGTTAGCTATATTTATTATTCATATAGCTTTAAAAATGTTTCTCTATAAATTGAATACAGTCAAACATTCATTTCAGCCAAAAAATTCTTCTGAAGTTAGAATAATTGTTATTTAGAGTTATAAAACCTAATAACACTGTACTTAATTTGGATTCCACTGATTTTTCGATTTAATAAAGTTATTGTCATGCATTATTTTGTATCACCATAATTTTCGTCTATGTTCGTGAAATAATATTGTTGAGAAAATTTTCTTCATCTACAGATATTTAGCGTTTCCCGCATTTTTTCAGTATTTACGAAAATCAAAAGCATTTTTTTGTATTTTTCAAATTTTCTAGTATTATCGGAAATTTATATATATATATATATATATATATATATATAT
>JAPYZL010140981.1:0-12764 GCA_030522825.1 Platygaster orseoliae
ACTGCGTTGAGTTGAGAGCAACAGAACACTAAACCTTTATTCCACTTTTGCCCTCAACGAATTCTAGCGCACCTCTAAACTCAACTTTCTGCAGCTCGTGTTCTTGCGCTGCGAATATTCCATCTGTATTTTGCTCAGTAGCTTTAAGCGTCTGACTTTTGCTTTAAGCCCGTCATATCTACTATAGAAGTCTATAGATCTCATTTGATCTTGTAGTAGATAACCGTAGACTTACATAGATCTAAAGGTAGATCTCTGTTTATCTACTCGTAGATCACCATAGATTCTTATAGATGTACTACTAGATCCCCGTATATCTTCGTAGATCTACTTGTAGATCTCGGTTGATTTCCATAGATCTGTTGGTTGATTCACGAAGATCTTCATATATCTATTTGTTCATTTTGGTCATTTTCATATATCTGCTGGTAGATCTTTGTAGATTTACGTATATCTACAAGTAGATCTATAGAGATGTACCCAAATTTGAGATCTCTGTAGATCTTATGTAGATATCAAAAGATCTACTCATTTTTACTTGGGTTGCTTATCCTTTCCTCTCTCTCTTTCTCTTTCCTCTGAAATTCCATTAAACGGCGTCGATCAATTTACGTGCCCCGGCCTACTTTGATCACGCGGCCACAAAACTTATGCTCCCTCCCTTCACCCACCCTCCTCTTTCCTCGAACTCACCCACGCTCGAGAAATTTCGGAGTCAGCGATAAGGTTCGGCTTTTTGTCAGATAGCATCTTTCAATTCCAGGGGCCTATTTCCAAGTTGCGACTGGCGCTCGGATTTACCTCTTTGAAAATGTTTGCGTGAGTGTTTCTCGAATGAAGGATCGCTTTGAGAACTCGGAAGACGCGGAGCAGCATCCTTGATTTGGACCGAAATGGCATGCAAACGCGCAAGTTTTCACCGCGTTTCTCGGACGTTTGAATTCTCGGTGATCAAGGGAAAATGGATATATGAGGTGAAATTCTATCCCATGTCTTCGGTGTTTTGAAGATTTTTATATTAAAGATTTTTACGGTATGACGTGGTAGGTTCATTCTTAGCGTTGAAATTCTCAAGTGAACAAAAAAAGTATTTTAAGTTAATTATAATTAATTATTGTATAGCATCATAAATTTTTTTTCAAATAGCTATCATGAAAAAGGTTTTATTCACAAAAATCTATCTCCTCCTTAATTATATTGACTTCGATATACTTTTGACCTTACGAAATTGCGATCGCGTGGCTGGCATCGAAGTGGCCCTTGAACGCTTGAACAAAAGACCGCTGCAATCGACGGGCAATAGCGGCTTTGATTTTACTGGCTCGGCAAGAGAGGCGTAGTTTTGGGCATGTAAACGCGGTTTCATCAACGCCGAGAGCCCGAGCCGTGAAAGTTCCCTCTAATTTAAATTAAGTCGAGCGTATCCACGGGCAGAGGTGCCCGATTAATCCGAGAATCTCGCGGCAGAAATCACTTAGCAAGTTGTGATCGTATTGGCCTTGTCACTGTTTCCGTAAACTAAATCATCCAGGATCAGCCTAGTCTTAGGAAAGTTTCCAGGGCCGTAAGCCTTGGAATTGATTATGGCGTAAATAGACCTTGTTCCCCTGCAACTCTTTGTTGCAAGATAAACAAACAAACGTGATTATTTTCGGGATTGTCTAGTTTTTTCTTTTTTATTGCGTGTTTTTGTTGCAATATCCATTTTTTTCGAAAATTATAAAAAATGTTTATAATTTCGTTCCATACCATAATTGTCATTGAATTCAATCCCTCGTATAGCTCGACGAACGCCGTAAGGATCGACTCTCGCTTTTGAAAGCAACATTTATGCATAGAAATTTGATAATTTAAGGGGACGGTGAAGTGTTGGTTGAAAAGGGCAAATTTAAGGCACCTGCGACTGAGAGTGTCCTAATGTTCGTCCATTGTTCTTGCATGCTTCATCCGGGCTAGTGGCGTGAATCTGTAACCTTGTTAGCTCGCCGGAAACTGTTAACGGCGAGCCAGGCTCGATACGTGGAACCACTCTGTCTCTGCCGGTCGAGCTTTGAATCACTGGCTCGAGGGTCAACGCGATCTGTACCACGTGGAAGACAGAAATGATAACGCTGCTAAATTTCAAAGAGCTGCTACGTGTTCATCTAGTTAAATTTTCATCCTGGATAACTTTACTCCTTCTCGTATGATGACAATCAGTCACGTACACTGACTTTCTCTATGAAACTTAGTGAATATATACTACAGGAAAAAAAAGGATTTGCTGTGTCAGTAAAAAGATGTGCTTTTTCAACACAAGTTGATTGAACAAGTTTTTTTACAGAAGATTATTATTTTTCCAAAAAAACATTTGTAAAACTAAGTAATCAATTCCAATTCTAAAGAACAAAAATTATTCGCTATCGCAATTTTCAAACATTCCGATATTACAAATACAGACCCATACATGAAGTTAAATAATCGAAATATATCCAACAACAACAACAACACGATTCGAGAAAAATCAAGAAAACCAACTTTTGCGGCTAATAAAGTGCATATCAATGTAGTTCTCGTTGGGTGTAATCATCGCGAACATATGATCGAACGTCGCAAAAAATGCTGCCTGCGCCGACACATTCCTTCTCATCCCGGGGCTAAATTAATCAAACCTGGCAAATGTCGAAATACTCGATTTAATGAAAAAAATCCAATGGCGCTTGACGTGCTTGCGGGAGTCCGAAAGCGCTTTTGCGAGTTGGTCGTAAATTTATGTTTGCCAAGTATCCAAGGGTATACGTCACATCGCAGCGTTCAGTTACACCCGCGCAAATACGCCACGTTTTTGATAACGCCGAGTGGAGATGTCACGCTGCGATCATTACCGAGCCCGCACTTTTTTTTATGTTTTCGCGTGTATAAAAGTACCGTATATAAATCGCCAACATGGAAAAAATCAGTAACATTTCAAACAGGTTTTTTTTCAAACGTATTTTTCTTTATGAAGGTTTGCAAGTTTTATGTAGGAATGAAAGTAATGATTATTTGAGAACAAAAAGTTTTGTTTCATTGAGGAGTTACGTATAAAATTCTTCATCTGCCGTGGCCTCTACAAGTTCAAACACGTCAACCACGACCACAAATGCATTTGCTTGTTATACACAAGTGTATGACTATTATTTTTAATCTTTCCTCTTCCCGCCAAGGTAACATTCCCGGACCCATATAGGCCCCGACAGGGTCCGTCACTGAGGTGAAAGGACCCTGCGCGCGCCACGCGTCGGTGGCGGGGGACGACCCTTTATAAGGTCGCACAGCGTCAACTACCGGCAGAAGTTCTCTTGAGTTCTCTGCGACTGGCCATCCTCTGGGACTCCGTGGAGGAGCGCTACCTTCTTGTGTCGGAGTAATACCTTGTATATTTGTATCTAGAATTAAGGTCGGATTTGTAATCTATAATGATCCACAAAAAGGGTATCTCTGCCTTTATTTTGAGAACGTCTACACCCCCCCCCCCCCTGTTATTCATTGTATACCATGCTGAACCAACTACTCACGCTCCAGATGAAACGCAAAAAGGTCCAACAACAGAAGAGGTATCAAATATCGTGAATTTCATTCCGAATAATCGTTCAGTTCATATTTATAACATGCGAAATGCGAATATGACTAATAAATGATGTTTCTGTAATGCTTCAACCAATAAATGAACCCTGTCGGGGGGCTCCGCCCGCCCACCCCCCCCCCCCCCCCCCCCCCCCCCCCCCCCCCCCCCCGGTGACCGTTCGGATGGTTTGGATAAACACTTTTTCTAAAAATCATAACTATTTCAATTGTTAGATATAAAGCAATTAATCAATAAGTTTTTCTCAACTACAAATTTTTTTTTCACTCTTTCCTTCATCGTTTTTCTCGCGTTACTCAGTACAGAAATTGAAGCTCAACGATTTCGCCAAGCGACATTCTTGTGACGAGAAATATTGTTATTCATCTTATCGTAGCAATTCGCGAGCAACCTGGCATGTTTGTCTTTCGCGTGTACGACATGCAGTGACGAGAGGTTTTCATTACGGTGCAAACAACATAGACGACAAATAACAACGATAATGGAATTCTAGCTGACGCTGAATGAAATGCTATTACGCTCGTTATTTTCACGCAGCGTTTCACTCTCCCATAACATAGCGACGGCGAAATCTTTGCTACTCTCAAAGCAGAAACATCATAATTACGTCACGTGATAACACTCGCGCAGCAATATTAATGTAAGACCTGGCGGTGACACAATGAGTACTTTATTTTCGGCGACGCCGCTAATAATCTTCAAGTTCTTTCTGATAATAACGTAGAGGGAAATCGTGAAAAGTTGAGATAGAAAAAAAATGGGTTCTTTGATTTGGAAATGAGCATCTTTTCTGAAAAAAAGAAGGCTTCAACGGAAAATGAATAAAATTATTTTTAAAAAATCGATCAATTTTAGTGAAGAATACCATACTAATTCAGCAATGTGGATTCAAATTTACAGTATGAAAAAAAATTCCAAATTCATGTAAGAACTTAAACATAGTATGTTACTAACTACAAAATGATTTGTTCAACCGTTCAAGTTGAGATGAGTTTATAATTTCTATAGACTAATTTGAAGGATTTACAAACAAGTTCAGTTTCACTTTAACACTTAAAATTTTAAATAAATCGAATCTCTCATATTTTCTCTGTTAAGGTGAAAAAAATTCCCACGGAAACTAAAATTGAGCTGTTGCATCGCCATTTCAAGCGACACCCACAAAAATGCGCATAAAAAGCGACCGGTACTTTCCGCAAGGGTCCCTCCGACCCCAGACGCCCTTTCTAATTCCTTCCACTCGATCGCCCCTTTCGCCCTAGCTCTGTACTTTTCTCATCTTCGCGGTTTCCGCGGCGGGCGTCGTGCAAAGTCAATTACCTGCGAATAATTACACTAACGCCGCAAAGGAGTCGAGTCCGCTATGAAATAACACGCGGAAAAGCCGGCATTCCTCACTCTTGGGGTGGAAAACAAATGAGGCAAGTTCCTTCCAGGCGCCACGCACATTTCGTTACTCAATTACTTGACGTTTAAGAATAGAAACGGGAATTTTTTCGACGCTCTATGAATCATAGTCTGAATTTGATAATAAATATAGACATAAGAATCTTTGGTCATTACGGTTTTGAAATCGTGGTCTTCTACTCCAGTTGTGTTCCATTTAGTTTGAAAATGTTATAGAAGTAATGTTATGTAAAAATAATGAAGAACTACAATAATAACAGTTTCGTAGAAAAATGTGGAAACGATTTAAAAACCAAGAAAAAGTACATGCTGAAAAGCAGTGATAAAAACCAACGAACAATCAGCCGAGAATGCCAAGTACGCAGTGACGTTTTGTGAGGATTTTGTCGATGCAGTCCACGCTTCGTAGATTACGCGGGGGCGACATTATAGCGACATTGTTTCGATATTGCATTCCGATTCAGAAGTTGAGCCGTAATAGCGGTGTATCTCGTATCATCGTTTCGTCCAATAAAAACGGTGGAGTGCCTTGGGAAGGTAGAAAAGGATAATCGGAACTTGCCTTCTCGGGTTCGGAAGTGTCTTTCCGTTTGGCCGCCAAGAAGAGTTAATGAAAGTCGAATGGTCTCTTAATTCCGCAAAGCTCCTTTTCTCCTCAGCCACGTTCCGTTTTCTCTCTTCCTCGCCTTCGAGGCAGAGTCCGGTTAGTCCTCGAGCGTATTTCCTATAGCGCTCGGGACAAAGGAAAACATGCTTCGAAAATGAGACTTGAAAAACGTGGCAAGGAACGAATGAACGTGGAAAACGGGTTTGAGAAAATTCGGAGAGTAAGGGTCATGATTAGTTACTTTCTGGTTGGTGTAATTCCGTCGATTGGGTCGGACATTTGGAAATTTTGTTTTGGATGCAAACTTGACAGTTTTTTTTTTATTTTATTCGTATGTCGAAGGTTTGCATTTTCGACATACGAATTGTTAATAAATCATCATAAAAAGTACAGTTTCGCTGTAACTCTACTTCTGTGACATCAACATCACCTTCACATGACTAATCATTTCTCCACCCAATGAATCACATTCCATTAAAAAAGTTCAATATACGTTAAACTCGGCCGACATATGTATAAAAATTTCATGACATTCAATCAGAACCATAATTACGTCGAAAAAAGAGATAGCATTCTACTCTTTCATGTACCTCCGACCACGCTGAAAAAAATTCAAACAATAGTTTCCAGTCTGCAACAACATTTCCGGTTTCCCACAGCGAAATAATCAAAACATTGCAGTCAGCGGGCGACTTTGTATCTTTTTGAAATTGCGGCATGCATGTTTCAGCCCTCATGACATTCACAGCTCAGTGAACGAAGCGATAAAGTGACGCCGCACTTTATCGCGGAGTTATTTGTTTTGCCGCTTCAGATGATTGTTGCGGAGCGTATTTTTGAGCGTATTGGTCATTTTAATTAAGCGACAGCCGAGTGAAAAGGGAGGCAGTTGCGCGATAAGTTTCATATTTCGAACTGGCGATGCTCACATGCTCATCGAGCTGATGTTAATAATGTTGGGTCGCGTTATCGCGCCGGCCCTGCACAATTGTCTGTTCGTTTACAGTATAATTGATAAATTTCGAGTCAAGCGATGAGCGAGCACTAAAGCGACGCCGTATTAGTTTCAGTGCGCGATTATACGACGGATGAGCGTCGACGCGGACTCCATTTCGACTACTGGGATTTATGTGTTAAAGACACAGTCTACTATTTTGCCAAACGTGAAAATAATAGAGAACTTGACGAAAATAGTTGTTTGTGTATCTAGGTGCTAAAGTATGACGTTTTGTGCTGAGATATACATCTAGTTTTTATATCGAAACCGTCAACAAAGCTAGTTGTTTACCTCATGCGGAGCGACAAAAAATTTGAAATTGTGTTGGGCAATGAGGTAAAAAAATTCTGTTCATTACGTCTGTTACATAACTAAAAAAAATTGACACGAATTTTTTTATTTATTAATTAATTGAGAACTGTAGGAGATACAAAGGTTCAAAAATTCTGGAGTGGGGAGTGTGCCGTCATGATCCATATAAATTTATATTGTCTTTATATGAATGGCGAAATGGGTTGGCATATTCTACATATTTTGGCACGATGTGTGTAGATTACGTATAAAACTGTAATATACATTTTCGACATGTAAATAACTCCAACTACGCTGCTGAAAAATTCCCGAAAAACCAAATCGGTTTTTTAGTGCGTAAAAGAACCTTTTGTTCAACGTCAATCGACTTCCATTGCAAAAATTTCCCCCGGTGTATTTTCCCGCATTCAATTTTCCACCGTTGACGTTTCCACGCGCGAAAAACTGCAACGCGAAAGACGGTTGCTCGCAGTCGTCTCTAACGACAGCCGCCTCTTTCGTGACGGAGATTCGAGGAACATTAGTGACACATGTGGACGGCACCGGAATCAAATAGTTTCAAATATCGCTCTCCTTGCTCGTGATTTCTCCAGGGATCAACTTGCGCAGCGAGCGTCGAAGCCGAATGGAAACACGGGAAAAGCCCGTGTTTCCATTCGTCTGCGATTTCTCCGATCGAACGCCTTTTTTCTAAGCGATTGAACGCTTCGAAAAAATGCAGTAGGTAGCCGCAAAACGTGGCAATCAAAAAGAAAATAGCATTATCGAGATATTTGTATGGAAAATATCGGAAAAGTTTGCAGTTCAAACACGGGAAGTTGGAGAAAAATTGATTTAAATTTCATTAAAAATGAAAAGTTATAGGCTGAAATAGAATTTTTTTACGACGATTGAATTGGTTTTTCCGGAATTTTTCCGGAAATTGACGGAAACTCTCAGGCAATTACGAATGGTGGTTTCACAAAAGCACTTTCGCAGAATTTTCTTGAAAGATACTCACTATTACAGTTCAACTCGATGTAAAGTTCATATTACACATTTTCTTGTAATTCAATGACGTGAAAATTAATTTAAATGACAAATTTTTGTAGAAAAATCCAAGGAAAAATAGAACACATCAACTTTCGAAAATGAACAAGTAAACTGCTATTTTTAGTTGAATTTATTATCTAAGTATCTATTATGTTAAAAATTTCGATATACTAAAAATATTGAAAAACCGAAAATTTTCTAAATAGTCGATAATTTCAGAAGAAGACAACACAAATTTTATATTGCAATAATTATCATATTACTTGGAAAAGTGTATGGTTGTACTTAGTTTTAAACAAAATTCCAAAAATTTTAAAGTATTAAAAAACAACGTAAAATTATCAGTTTTCAAACTCCACAGAAACTCTCTGTTTTAGAGTTTCCAAATTCAAGTAACCCCTCACATTTCTTCAAACTACCTTCTACATAAATTATTCAGGCCCCATGAAAGATTCGCTCTTCTAATTAAATTATCTCCTCCGAATCCGAAATTTGGCAAAGTTCCTCTCGACTAGCTAATACCTTCGAAATGATCGTGACCCGAGCATTAGGATTCCGAAAATTGATGAGATGCGGGCGTATAAAAGCAATTATGCAGCCCTTTCACTTGGGCCTAACTTCAAGTAGAGTCTTAAGAAGGCTGCCATCAAGATTATAATGGAGATAATCAAAGAATGGAGAGTAGGGACTTACCGGGATCGAGAGTTGGGTGTGACCTTGTCAGCCTGCATAGCTGGAGAGGAAGATAACGCGTGTCCGCCCGCGGAGGTGACTTCGGAGGCGGCGGCGTCGTGCTCAGGAAACCGCGTTGTAGCTCCCAACCGACCTCTTGAATAATTGAAGCTTTCCGAAAATACGGCGTTACTTCCCTCAGGTATTTCACTGCAAAACGAGAAATTTTTGACGTGTCAAATGTCGAGTTACGACAATGTTTTGCGAGTTTTTCAAAATCGAATTTGTGAAGAAGGTTCTTTTCTACGTGGGTTTTTCGAAAAAAGGGCGTACATGGAAAAAACAATAAGGTTGTCACAACTTCATAATGCAGTAACTTTAATGTGTAGCACCAACCACAAATGAGGTTATGTCTATACCATGAAAGTAGTTGTGGCAAATGTTACTATTTATGAGGTTGTGAAAACCATCCAGGTAAAAATGAGTAGATCTTTTGATATCTACATGAGATCTACTGTAGATCTAGTCAAGTAGATCTACAGAGATCCCAAATTTGGGTATATCTCTATAGATCTACGTAGATCTACGTAAATCTACATAGATCTATAGAGATCTGCATAGATGATGCGAGAGATGGAAGATAGAGATCTACTTGTAGATATACGTAAATCTACAAAGATCTGCCAGCAGATATATGAAAATGATCAAAATGAACAAATAGATCTATGAAGATCTTCATAGATCTACCAGCAGATATATGGAAATGACCGAGATCAACAAATAGATCTATGAAGATCTTCGTAGATCTACCAACAAATCTATGGAAATCAACCGAGATCTACAAGTAGATCTACGAAGATATACGGAGATCTAGTAGTATAATACATCTATAAGAATCTATGGTGATCTACGAGTAGATATACAGAGATATACCTGTAGATCTATGTAAGTCTACGATTTTCTATTACAAGATCAAATGAGATCTATAGTAGATATCTAAAGATCTCCTACAGATATCCAGACATCTATTGTAGATTTCCAGATATCTACTCATTTTTACTTGGACAGGTTTACTTTGTATGACGAAATGTGACGAGGAAAAATGAAAAAGCTCAAATTTCGAAGCAGTAGCACGAAAACGGGCGAATTTGTTTGTACGCTGCCGATTCAGCCAAACGTGAAATATTGGTGCGTACGTATAATCGCATCCTCAGCAGCTTTATGCAAGGATTCGAGAATGCAATATTCCGCAGCATGGCCGCTTTTCACGGGGCAGCGTGAAAAAAACTAGGAATAAAACGTCTTTTTAATTATTTCAATCATGCCGTGCCCTGAGCACATTTATTAGAGTAGATTCCGCTTTCAAGCAGCGCGAGAGGTTTCCGGCTCTATTTTCTCGTGCACCGTAGTACGCGTTGGAACAATATTTTCCTCGCACTACGAAAGCTTGTTTCTTCCAATTGCCCGCGGAAGAGCGTAGCACTTTTTCATCGACGATACACATTGAGACATAATTTAGATGCTTTTCATCATACTCACATAAAAAATGAGTAAACAGTCGTTATTCATTCATCCACTGTGGTCCAGGGAAATTGAAATTAGTTAACTAGGAATAAAAAAATCTTCAATAAGTTGATTCCATGATCGATATTTTTTTCAGTTATATAATATTTGTTGGAAGAAATTGGTTTATAGAATAAATCTGTAGAAAGAGTAGAAAAGGGTCGCGAAATCCACACCATTCTATGACTGCCAGACAGACAGATCGCGCGCCATAAAAGTCCCGCATAAGACGTTACACGTGTCTAAGTCTCCTGGAAATAGGACCTAATACTGGATCAATCGGGAGCGGCGAATCACTCCCCAATCTCTTCAAACTTGATTTCTTTTACTATCAGGCGAGTGTGGCAAGGAAAAGTAAGATGTGTGCTCATTTCGCATGCTTGAAAATCTCCCTTTCACGTTATCGTTTCTTCTTCTTCTCGCTTTCTTTTTGCCTTTTATTCGATTTCCACCGCAACATCAAAATTCAAAGAGATAAAAAAAAAAGGAAACCCTGTCTTTACTTTTTTACGTTTTGAAAAATAATATTCACCTGGTGTATTTTAGAACATATATTTTAACTTGTAAAAATGAATAAATGTTTGATCCTACTAAATAAGTTTTTCAGTATTCAGTCATTAAAATTAATGTCGTATAACCTCACTTTTTCCATAGCTATTTCCAGTCGTTTCAATGACCCATCTGGAAATTACGCCTCTGAATTCAACTCCTCGGCACATAACGATCGCCTTGGACGTGCCATTTCCCGATTTCTCGTTGGATCGAGGAACGATGATAAAATTCCCGTAAAGCCCGCGCTTTCCCCGGAGAAACTGGAATCGGTATAAATGATCCTATCGAATGTCCCGCACAAGGACGAATGCTCTGCGCTTTAATACGGGACGTTCCGCATAAAATTCCATCCCTGCTCGAAACGGGCTGGTATATTCAAATGTTACTGCCCCTTTTGCGTGAAAATCTTATTTCCCCGCCGCGAATTCTTATACGGAGCCTAAGCAAGTCAACCACTAGGTAATACTCCTACGTTTTATGTCGACCGGAGAAAATGTCGATTTCAAAAGCTCTCCGTGCCGCACCTGCTCCGCTGAGCTTTTTCCCGATTTGCCAGAACTTGGTTACATCGCCTCGTGGTTTCTTTAAAATGCATGCTTACGTTTTCTTTTTCAGTCGCCGTCAACCTGAACGATCCTTGTCTACCCGAACGCTATGAGTGAAGAGCGAGGAAATTCTGAGTTTCCGATTTCATTATTCTTGTTTCTGGGTGTATTCAGGATAAACGACTGATTTCGTGGTGTTGCGGAGAATTTTCGAATATTTACGAAATTGCAAATACTTACAGGAAAATAATGACTCTGTTACTGAATACTATATCTCAGTTAACATTCGTGACGATTCGTGATCTGTGATGTCATATCGCAGACATTTGCCGCCGCATATGATGTCATCATGATATCACGGCGTGACATGACATCATTTGATCATATGCGGCGGCAAATGTCTGCGATATGACATCACAGATCACGAATCGTTACGAATGTTTACTGGGATAAAACAGTGTTATAACACACAATCCAAAATTCATCTAATTTCTCTTATGATTTCCTGAAAAATCATTCTCTGCAGAAATCATAAATGCACTTACAATACATGCATAAACAATTTCTGCTCGATACCAATAATTCTCAAAACGCTCGAAACACCAAAAACTTTCGCTCAAACGACACTCAGCCGACATTGACTGCCTCTCATGAAACACGTGCATAAAACATCTTGCCACACGCTACAAGTTTAGCAATTAGCGTGACTCGCATTCATACACTTCTACCGAACACGCGAGTTGAAACTCAGCGGTGTGTTAAGTGTCGCTAGCACCTTGGACCAAGCAATAATTGTTCTCAATTCAATGAGTAGAATAATAGTTCACATTGTCCTTTTGGGTCAGCTACAATCTGTCTATTTGCTACGAAACTTCTCAAACTACCCTGATTACATCCACGATTATACGCCCTTTGACTCGCCAGCCATGTTTTGAGCTCAAACTCTCTCTACCATTTTCCCACAAAAATTCACCTCGGAAAATTTCCCTCATGTACGCCGCGTAAATTATTTTGAAACCATAGGAATTGATCGATGGGAACAGCGAAACAAAAATATCGCTTACTCTGTAAACTGCGCGATTCATCATCGGTTTATTGGGCAACGCGTTTCAATTTAACGAATGCACATAAGGTACATTTAATATGTAAACGTTTTGCAACATCAAAATACGAGAGGATGAAATAACGTGAATTTATTTCGTAACTGGAATCAAGTTACGCGTCAAGCATTTTTTTTATTCAAACTTACGATTGAACTTCTGCGAATGAAAATTTTTTGGTGGGGGGGGGGGGTGGTTTCGAGTTACGAAATTACACAGTACAATAGATATTTATGCTACAAGGGAGAAAAAGGATGATTCCAACGAGTGCACAGTTGCACTCGTTGGAATCATCCTTTTTGTCTCGTGTAGCATACAATATTTTTTACCATGCATGTGTAAAAGTGGCCACTTCATTTTTATGGAACGCAGG